>JAOYMU010000010.1:32921381-32933395 GCA_025802295.1 Psammodynastes pulverulentus
AGCTCGTCCCGGTCCCTCTTTCTACCTTGGTGACGTCACCGGAAGCCAACTGAATTGAATTATTATGTAGTTTTTATTATTTGGATCATAATAAGATTAAGAATTGAAAGTAGAAATCAGGATCCAACAAAAAACAGTTTAAAAACTGCCTTTAACAACCATTTAAAGAAAAACATTAATAAATAACAAAGGAACAACAGATGTTGATATTCAGCTACCCTTTATTATGCTATGCTTTATATTATGATATTTATTTGACAGGAAGCTCAGTTTTATTTGAACTTACACGAGGAGGAACAAATAATTGCAAAATGGTTCCTGAAAAGTTCAGATGTCTCTGAAGGTTAGTCAAGATTAGCAGATCCTCAGGAGCAGGTGGGCTCTGTCTGTTTAGTTTAATCCTGTATCTAACATCTAAACAACTTCTTGCCTTCTTTTGTTCCTCCCATCTTCAGATTTCTTTTTTCCTCCTTTTCTTCCTCATCATTTTATATCTACCTTTTTCTTTCCTCCCAGCTCAGTCCCAGTCCCTTCTCCATCTCCATCCAGTTGTGAATTTCTCCCTTTTTACTTCCATTCTTCGCACCCTTATGTGATGCACAAGCATAACTCCTCTTTGCTACTCACAAGCACGACTTTTCAAATGGCAAAAGAGGCAGAAAAAGATATCACTAGTCTAATGAATCCATGAATTAAAAGTAAGGTCTTAAAGCATTGTCTGTTTTTAGGCTAAATTAGATCCTTTAATATATAGCAAAGATCATGTCTATGCAAGAAATGCTTGTGGATAATTTCTTCTGAAACATTTTTGTAAAATTCACAGTTCTAGTTGGAATGTATAAGGGACTGAATTCAAATTCATGGACAAAGACATGCACCCATGTACTCATATATAAATATGATATATTCACACATCCATTGGGAAGGAAAAATCGCTAGGATTGGTTTTGGTTTAAAGTGGCAACTTGAGTTTGAATAAATGGTAAGCTGAGCATTGAAGGGACTGCAAGAACCAGTCTGATGTTATGGTTAAAGACATTGGGCTAGAAATGGAAGATTGTGACTTATAAATGCTGCACTAGACACAAAACCAACTTGAAGTCTTTGGGCCAGACTTGTATTTGCATCAGACCTTGTCACAAAAAGTTTTATATGAACTTTTGTGTGTTGATATCATTTGTCAGGTATCATTTTGCCATCATCATAGATTATTATAGGTTTTCAAAGCTTTTGATTGATATTTCTGTGTTAACTGTATTAACATGGCTAATAATCAGGTGTTCTTATTCTCATAACATGAATGAATAGCAACATGAGAGACGGTTAAGTTGATATGTTGTCCTTTGACTTTGTTTTGATTTAATAATGGAGTGTGTCTACTGAATATTTTGATTCATTTTGTAATAATTTGTAATAAAATCTTACCTTAGGTGAAAAATGTTACAAGTGAACGTATAAATGTAGTGTTATTTAAGACAATCCTAATGCATGGTGTTGGAGATCATAACTCCAAACCAGTGTGATCCCAGAGTCCATGTTAGTTCAATATTCTGTGGATTCCAATGCCAAGATATATTCTGACAGTATCTACTGGGCAAGGTTGACTTAAAGTAGAGTCTCCTGCTTGTGCAGGGGGTTGGACTAGATGACCTACAAGGTCCCCCCTGATTATCTGTTATCTGTTAAGCCATAATGTTGTGGTCTGCCTGCAGAGCTGGAAGCAGAATCTGACAGCGAAGAGGTTGGGGAGGCTGAGGAAGGCTCAAGTGAGGGCTCTGCGTCTGACGCAGAGATGGGCTAGGCCCATCTGGGAGTTATGTGCGGATTCCAGAGCTTCCATCTCTGACATAAGCGAGGCAGAGGAACAGGCTCCCCCTGTTGTCAGTGCACACATGCGCAGAGCCGTCAGAAGGCAAGAACAGTTGGGGATGAAAGGGCGACTCAGGAGTAAGGTCCAGAGATGATTGGCCCCTCCCATAAGACATAAAAGGAGGTGCACAGGTTCAGATGCTCTTTACAGGAAGCAACTTTGTTCATCCTAATTGGATTAATCTTTGAAGCTCTGTGTCGACTTCTGCTCTGTTTGGCTTTCCACAGCTAATTTGAAATTAGGTCTTGGCAGCCTTTCAAGGGAGATAAAGATGGGTGCTTATCAGCCTTATCCCAAAAGACTGTGGACTCTTTACAATTTTGTTTGGGACTCATTAGGGCTGTGAATGACAATAATTCACAACCATTGAAATAAAAGAGTTTTGGGGGTTCATTTTGTGTTTATTACTGGCTCGGGAAGCCTTGGTCAGAACACATAACAAATTATGACAACAAACGTAATAAGCTTATGTTGCCAATTATGTTTGGAGAGATGCAACAGTTATTCTTTAGTCTGAGCCACTTAGATGGCTGTCAACATCACCAGTAACATGTCAGCCCATGAGAAATTGAGAGAACTGATTGCTTAAAATAAAAGCATTAACACCTCACAGCTTCAGATAAAACATGGTATTTTCCTACTAGAATACTGAAACCTGTAAAATATTTATGAGTTCTTCATTATTCTAAAATGGCAAATTAAAGAAAAACTTGGCAGGGGAATAATGATCATTGTAGAGTTCTAAATTATGGTTGTGCATTGGATTTAATCAACCCAAGTTCCCTAAAGAAGATCAAGGTAATACAAAACAGGTTTTCCTGGGGTAGACTGAGTTAATGCATTAATTCTGAATTTGAATGTCGGTAAATCATGATTCCCTTTTGTTTCTTTAGTGTTCCAGAACATTATCAGGAGTGAAGGCTGTGCAAAACACAAAGCAAAATAGCAAATTGATGGGGCATTGTTTGATTGATCTTTTTGTATGCATCTCAATCACCAAAGTAACTCTAGATGGCTTATGAATTACATATTATGTCGTGAGCTACGCTCATAAAATATTTTTCTAGCCATTTATTTTTATTCCTTAATAATTGACCATTTCTTCTTGTCTTCCATTCATTTTTCTTTTCTCTTTCTTCCTGTTTTGTCTTATTCCCAGTATATTTCTAAATTTTTTTCCAAAACACAATTGTCTTAAAAATAAATAAATTCACTACTAATTTATCTGTCTGATTATAATATATTAATAATTATGTTGTCCTTTACAGTATTTTTTGATCATTTGGTTGCCTCTGTATGTCATAATGTGCATGCCTAATATTGCTATATATCTTCTTATAATTTGTATGCTAATGTTGTAAAGAGAATGAACAACTGAGATAGCAAGTGAGAGAAATCCATAAGTCTATAAATCTGGCAGGTAACTTCCCCCTGAAATTAGATTGGCCCCATCTCTTCTGATATTTGGAAGGCCTTCAAGAACTGGTTGTGCTGCCAGATCTGGGGCTAAAGAACTGTCTCCATTGCTAGGGGGGGGGGGCATTTTTTATCTTCGCTTTGCCAATGTTAGTATTTTTGTTTTTATGTTATTTATTATTGCGGCTTTTATATTTTAGTATATTAAATTCTACCATATTCTGCTGACAAACAAAAATATTATGGCATGTGTCTTTAACTGGTGTAAGATAATGTGATGTCTGAAACTATCAGCAATGCTGGATGTTGTATTTCAAGGACAAATTGTCTTTATTTTATAAAGGATATTGATTTAAAGCTTTCCAGATTAGGTTATAGCTCACATCAGTATTTCACAGGAATACTGTATATGAAAGAGTTTGATGCTAGGTAGAGGCAGATATTTTTCTCTCTCAGCATGATGAGAATATATCTGCTGAATATAATTCCACATTGGTGACAGGAAGGGCATCTGGCCAGTAATTACTCAGCTCCATTCAGTTGCCCAGACTCCACCCCACATGAGATTATGGGGTCATTAGAGGATGATGATAACTGTATATGAAAGAACTGTACAGTACTGCAACATGCTGTCTTTCCTTTCTCTTTCATTGGCCATGTCCCATTACACAATCAAAATGCATGTAAAGAACCAAAAGCCATACATACAGTGTGTACATCTGATATCATCTGAGATTGACATCAATTGGGAATTTCCAGATTGAGGGATAGTATGGTTAAAAAAAAAGTCATGCTGGCATGATCGAAGGTCCATCTTTTTGTTATGTATATTATTTCCTATGTTTCCACCTACACATGAGCATTGTGCTTTCTGACCCCATCAACCGAATCTAGAAACTATCAGGAAAAACCTGGGCAAATCTATGAAAAAACAGTAATTGTGAGCTGTAATAAGAAAGCAAAAAACCTGGTATGTTTATCAGTTATGAGCAGAAAGGAAAGATTGCCAAAAATCTAATACACCTGAAAGGTGCCAGGGTAGAGAAAGTTAGAATAGTTCAGAATAGAAATACAAGTATAGGAAAGTGAAAATACACAAGTAATAATATCACAATTAGGAGAATTATCTCCTCAGATTGAAATTACCACATACATTAAGGAAATCCAGTTTTTCTTTAGATGATACTGAAATAAGTAGTATCTGCTTAGCAATGACAATACATTTCAGTAAGAATTTCATACTGTATATTAGAAATAAAACACGTAAAAAAACACATTGAGAAGATGGCAACTGTGGAATTAGCACCATCACCTATCTGCTTGTGGGATTTCTAAATCATTTAGCATTTTGCTTTGTTTGCTACTGTTTGCTGTGGTGGAATCCAATTTAATAGGAACAATCTATTTCATATTTGTATTTTATCTACAGGATAAAGCAAGAAATAAGATTGAAAGCATTGAAAAATCAAAAGGATATAAAACTATGTTTTGGACCCTGTAAAAAAAGATTATTCCAAAAATGAAGCAGTAGAACTTTCACTTTTACACATAAATTATTAAAAATAACAGCAACATATAATTTTTCATTAAGCAAATACTTTTAGTGGTTATATTTTCCCTTCAAAATATAATGACTTAAAATCCAAGGGAAAGTAATCAGAAATCACAGTTTAGGAATATTGTTTTTTTAATGGTTGCCTAGCAACTTTGTTACTATCTGTTGCTACTATAAATAAACAGAGGATAGCTCTGTAAATTAACTGACAGAAAACTAGAAAGATAAAAATAAAATACATTTAAATGGCACAGAGTTTCTAGGAAATTGTCTTGAAAATTTCAAGCAACTGAATTTTAAGCCTTTACTTTTTGTCTCCTTTGTTTGAGAAAAGCCAAAACTAACAGGAGAAAAACATGTTTTATAATTGTTCTTTTATAATTTGTGGTAGTAGAAACTTGCCTAAAAAAATGCTTAAATTTGTGTTATTAGCATGTTAGGAAAGAAGATATCTTTTTCCGGACTCTGTTTATAGGGATCTTATTGGGAATCTTTTCTTTTCTACTTATTTCATCTTTTAATTAAAATCTATCTTTTTTTTTACATTTACAGTTGTGCTTTATCTTTTATTAGACAAAGTTTTCATTTATATAATTCTCTATATTCTGCCGTTTAAAAACAAACTTAAAGCAGCTTTCTTAAATATAAAATATAAGAGCAAATCACAATCAAACTTCAGCTCATTGCTTCATACAGTCTTTTAACGGTTCTTGGCTCTCCATAGGCTTCTATGGACAGGTGCAGCACACAGAAAAGCCAACAAGTGTTAGTGAGCAACCTTCGTGGGAGAGGCAGAATTTAACAAAATATGGAAGGTCATCAGATTATGCAAGAATTATTAGGCTGTCACACAGACATATAGCTCTGGATTTGTTTACATGGACATTGGAATAAAAAGGTAGTGGCAGGAATGTTATAAGTATATTAACTGAACCAAAAGGATTCTCACAGATTTTTGCACTGAAGGCAAAAAGATACAGCTTTAAGTCTAGTACATTGTGAACTTTACAGAAAATTCATCTCCCACCACCAATTTACCTTGTATGCATAGGCATGTGGAGGACTATAACACTTGGATAGGGCCACAATTAGAGTATAGGATATTCTAAACCTTTAATCAATGCAAACACAATGAATTTCTATATCACAATCAATATATACAAATTAGTTATTAAAGAGCAGATCTATATAAATGCTATGACTTGAAATATTGGGAATTAGAATCTTGGATATGAAATGCAATGCCATGTTTATAAGCAACTGTTTATAAACTTGTTTGATTTGGATGCCCCAGTAATTAAAATACTGTATGGTTATGTAGGAGATCTAAATACCTGCGCTCTATTCCTTTTAATTGTTTTAGCCTAGACTAGATCTTACTGGCAGGTAACTAGCACCACCTTCTGTGAATATCTGTGACTTAACTTTATACAGTAAGCCTTTTACAGGCAGAGGTAACTATTTTACCTGTCAATGATATTTATTAAATCTTTAAGGTTTACATATTTTCCATGCTCCTTGGTAGATTGTGGACTTTGGATCTACTCATTCAAGGGATTATTTACAGGATAAAAGGGCAAAAAAGATGGACGTCTAAACAATGAGTATTTATGAGAGGCACCAGAAGACAACAAGTGGGATTTTTCTTCTCTGCTATATAAAATCCTAGCTGTTTCATTTCTTTACTTTCCACTCAGATATTTCCTAGTTAGTTCCATTATGGATACCACATTTTAAGGCAGCTGGATTTACAGCCCTCTTAAATTGGAGAAAGAGTAGTGGAAATGTGGGGCTTCAGAAAGGCTGGTCTGGATTGGAATATATTTGCTGGAAATGATCCGTCCTTCACCAACATCAGATCATTTGGCAGTCAAACTCGGAACCTTTTTGGAATCTTCTGCATCCTACTGGCAGGATACTAATTGCCCAAATCCCTTGGAATACATGAAAAGTCTTAAGAAGTGCATTTCCCAGAATTTGTAATGCTGAGAAATCTGGGGAAGAGGGTCAGCCGCAGCTTGGTTGCCAGAAGCAACCAGTAAATATAGTTCTAAGGATTTCTCATTCAGAAATCTTTGGCTGCTCTTAGACCAAGGTTGGGTTGTACCATGAAAACCTAGTAGCAATGTTTCTTTGGTGCAACTACTAATGTAATATAGAGGAGGAGTATGGCACAAACTGCATTGGACCTATGGACATATTATTTTCTGATTAAGGGCTTTTTAATCAAGGTAGTTATTACTGTTAGAAAATGAGTTAGCATTAGCAACATAATAGAGAAAGCCTATGCTAGTCCACTGTTTGGAAAGGGAGGCAGGGGAGAAGGGCAGATGGAGATGGGTGATGGGAGGGCAATGTGGAAGTAACATATTTCCTCTAACTGGAACATTCGGTTTCTTTCTCTGCCTCTAATTTGCCTCCCAGAAAAATCTCCCAGGTTTCTTAATTTTGCAAATGACGTACATGCCCATGTATATTAAAAAAAACTCTATTGATGCAAACCATTTTAATAATTTTGGCAAATTAGTAAAAGTTGCAATTTGTTTGGAGGGCTAGCTGATGTCTCTTAATAATTACTTTTTGATGTGGCTGAGAAATACCTGGAAATAGAACTCTGAATTATAACACCAACCGTAAGGAAGAGGTAGCAAAAAGGATATTCAGTTAATTCAGATCCCTGTGAAGGAAACAAAGGACATTGCAATTTGAATTTGACACTGATGGAGGCAGGGCTATCAATTGCAAGGCATTGCACAATCTTTCCCTTCATAATGGATTTTTTGGTGATAAGAAAAGAGCCTAAAGAAGTGGCAGAAAAAGCACAAGAAGGTTATAGATGGAAAGCTAGGCTTAACTTGGCTTCTCGGTAAAATTCTGTCAATGAAGTAATTACACAATAAAAGCACTCACAGCAAGCTTGGTCTGGGGGCAGTATAAGCATCTCTTGGTATCCTGATATGAACCAGCAGTTTTTGGCTGTTGGAATGCGAATACGCTCTGCTTCATTTATACTGAGCCAGTATATTGGTAGAAAGTGCAAGTATTATGAAATGCCACGGATCTCCTTCCCATGAAGACGGAATATGAATGAGTGCTCTGCCTGCTACATTCTAAGTCTTGGAATTAATAAGCCAAAGGCAGACTAAGTCATGACAGAAGGCATAGAATATCACTTTCTGGAAAAGGGAAAAAGTGATGTGTTATCCTTATTTTACTGAAAAGCTTTTAAAGTGTGATAGATAAGAATAGAACGATAAGAATGATCTGCTGGTGCTGCTTTGTCTTGTCAATTAATCTGATTCTTTACTTGTCTTCCTGTCTTTCTTTTTCTTCTCCTTTAGACTGTCTACAAAGCCTGGCTCTGTTCCCAGTATTTTGAAGTCACACAGTCTCATTGCAACAACACAATTCCTTGCAAGCAATACTGTTTGGAGGTTCAGACAAGGTGTCCATTTATATTACCAGACAATGATGATGTCGTCTATGGAGGATTATCCAGTTTCATCTGTACAGGTATGGCAGATTTCAGCAGCTGTTTCTAACACCCCTTTTGGAGCCATTTTCTGAAGCCTGAGAGCCACATATAATTAAGAATTCCCTTCCGCTTTCCACTCAAGACCTCCTTCTCCATTATATATCCCACAAGAATGATGTTGTTGCTCTGTAATCCCCAAGAGCGTTCACTTTTGCCTTCTCTCTTTCCCACTTTCCCTCCTCCTCATGTCTACTTAGGCATGACTCATCGGCCTTAGATACCAATTCACTTTATTTGTTCTCTTTTTGAATCAGTTCTGGAAGATAATTCCACTTCATGTTCTCAAGCACTTCCTATTTGTTACCTGTACAGAATCCTTCAGCTTGGACAATATTTTTAAGGGCTTGTTAAAATGAAATTTCCTGTGCTGTTGATGTAAAACTCAATGTGCAGAATGAAAAAAGTATGATTCACTTGCAAAAAAAGAGGTATCTTTGGAATATCACCATGCCTGGTTGGTTGCATCAGCTGTGCACCCAATGCTAGAATCACCTCTGCTTGTAACTGTAGCTTAAAAATACCAGGAAGTTATACAGAAAATACCTCCTGTGTGAATCTTTTATTGCATTTCTTCCATCCTGAATTGCATACTGTGTACCTGGTCTGACTACATCCCCAGAGCTTGCAAATGTGTCAACAAACTGAAATATTGAAAGAACAAAAGGTGTACTCAAATATGAAACCTCTTGGTGCAGTGGTTTTAAGGCATCAAGCTAGAAACCAGATACTGAATTTTAGTCTCATATTAGGCACAAAACCAGCTGGTTGACCTTGGGACAGTTCTTAGGAAGAAGATAATGGCAAATCACTTCTGAAAAACCTTGGCAAGAAAGCTGTAGGGGCTAGTCCAAGCAGTCACCAAGAGCTAACACTGACTTGAACAGGCACACACGCGTGTGCGTGCACACACATGAATATGGACAACAGAAATTCTAGGGTTTTTTTTAAATACATCTGAGAGAATAATATTGAATATGAAACATCCATTCTCATTCTTACTTTTGACATGACTATTAACTTTGATATATGCCTACAATATCATGACAAATTAAATATGAATATGCAGTGTGAATAAATTCTTCACTTTTAAAGATCTACTGGGATTTTTTTGAGTAGGGAATTTTATATGCTAATACTGTGTTTCTGGGTCTTCATAAAACTCTTTTGGAATTAACAGGACTATTAAACATTTTGTGGCCTGGATGTCCTGCTTCTCCCTTCTGGTCTGCCTGGGGAAGCAAGAGGATTAAAGCTAGTAATGTTAGTCAATACAGGGGAATCTCATATAAATGCTCAGAAATCTAGGAGAATTTAAAAATCTAGAAATCGCATCCACAGAGGGAGAAGGGGATCAATGCTAATGGATGTACACTGATTTTCAATCACACATGTTCCACAACTTAGAATTTGTATCATATGTCCTGACACAAGTACATATTCAAACAGATTGTATGTGATTATGTTATACTTGTTATACAAACATGTCATATTTTGGCATTACAGTGGTTTGCTGACCAGGCAACTGAACTGATAAAGATAAGACAAAGACAGAAAGACTGGCTAGAATGATAACTTAACCTCTTCAAATCTAAATGTCTATGGAGATTCTCAGGATCATAGTTGTCCCAAAAGTGACATTCTGGGTTTTCTTTGAAGATGTTTCACTTCTCATCCAAGAAGCTTCTTCAGCTCTTCAAATCTAATGCCATCTATAAATTCCATCATCCCCAATACTATGATATTTGAATGGCTTGGGAGATGGGGATATCACCTAATGCATCTGGAAAATACCCTTTTGGAAATGCTGGCCTTGGTGTTAAATGATAAATGGTTGATTTAGGAGCAGAATAATTTTATTAAATAACCCATACTAACCCGTACTAACACACATACATGTTTATTAGTAGTATTAAATTAATAAAAATCCTAGTCAATCAATACATTTCCAGACATATATTGTACAATAATGCAAAGAAAGGAGAGAAATCCATAAATAAAAAAGGAATTATGCATTTGCAGTCTGTGAAACCTCAAAGATGTTCTTTTTGTAGTAATTCGTAATCCCAACTCACAAATCATATAGCTTGATTGAAAGCAAATTTCATTATCAGAACACAGGTGACTATCAGGAATGCTATTTTTCTTGATACTGTTCACACTAGTGTCCTTGAACAGTGCAGCAGCTTCTCTGCTGATAATATCAGAGGGTAGAAATCAATATAACTCAAAACACTGTCCAGATTGTACAACTACTTTATTGTCCCAGATACCATTGTCTCCAATGGTTCCCATTTATGAAAACTTGAGTTCTGAATGGCTAGTGAGCTATTTACCTTTTCTAAATTTCTGCAGGATTAGAACAACAAAATATCTCAAACAAACATCAGATTGCTGTAGTGCCCTGCTTGGTAAAGAGAAAAATCTTCTCCTTTTTATATGGAATAGGCAAAATCCAAAAGAGGAGAAAATGCACTTGCTGTTTCAAAATGCAACCTTTTTTCCCCATTACCATTTATTTCTCATATAGCAAATCCCTAATAGGATGGTTGTGAATGTCATGAATTTGGACATTAAAACTCTGCTTTAATTATTTAAAAAATATTGTGTTTCAATGTTGGATCTTAAACACACAGACAAAAAGTTTGCAATACAGAGTTTAATGTATGTGGACCAAAAGTAACCTACTGTTTTGCATTATTGAAGTAAACAATTCCTGATATTGAAAGTTATTTAGATGGAATGGTCTTTTATCAGGGAGATAGCTTAACCAAAAGAGCAAGCCAATTCTCCAAATGGAAAGTCATTCGCCTTCAGAGATCATTCAAAAGTACTCAATAACCACTTGGATTGGTAGGATTGTACCTGGGATGATAATATTATTGTACTATTGTTAAATTTGAATGAAAAACATAACGTTGATGGGTTTTTGAACCTATCACAAGTCTTTAGCTATAGTAGCCAGGATAATAAAAGCTGGGAAAATATTAAGATGCCATCCAGATTATATTAATTTCTGTGTATTTTGTAAAAATGAAAATTGAAGGAATGTTTGAGTCTTCTCAAGAATCTTCTCCTTAGCAGCGTCTTCCCAGCAGAAACTCTTCTGCTAAACCAGAAGTATTGTACAGTTCTTTAGGTTCTACAAAGATTGAACTGCATCAGTTCTGTGTTGGCTGGCAGTCTAATTTGACCACTGCCTAGCTCAGGGGTCTGCAACCTTAAACACTCAAAGAGCCATGTGGACCCATTTCCACACAGAAAACACCGGGAGCCACAAAACCTGGGTGGGCATGGCCAACTCAATGTCACTCCCACCCAGTCACATGACACACACACACCCCGCCATGCCTACCCAGGTTTTGAGGGTCCTGGTGTTTTCTGTGAGAAATGGGAAGAGTGTGGACTTCAACTCCCAGAATTCCCCAGCCAGTAGAGTGCCTGCACGCTGATTGAAGAATCCTGGGAGTTGAAGTTCATGCGACTTACAATGGCCAGGGTTGAGAAACAGTGTTATGGAGGTTTCTCATATGGAAACTGTTTTAGATGTTTGATGCTCTGCCATTTCCATAAAAAAGTTTTATTAGTCACAAGTACACAAATTTATCGCTTACATTATGTAGAAATTTCCATTATCCAAA
>JAOYMU010000010.1:33057640-33076482 GCA_025802295.1 Psammodynastes pulverulentus
GATGAGTCCCACCACTGTTGTATCATCTGCAAATTTGGTAATGGTATTACTAGCGTGAGTGGGAATGCAGTCATGCATTCCCACTGCAGTTTATGCTTCACACAGGGTTGCTTGGGATACACAAAAGAAATAATGAGAAAGAAGGCAAAAGTAGTATGTGCTTATCTCCTAAATTTGTGCAGGCCAGGACTCATATCCTTCTATATCAGGATGAATCCTGAAAGACTAGAAAAGGAACGGCATGATGTTTTCCCCTCAAATATCCAAAGTAGATGTTCTAATTAGACAATGAATTTCCTGTGAAGCAAGGACACCAGAAGTATTTTGAAAAAGAGTCAAGGAATCTAATATTCAGTAAACATTGAATTGATAAAAGAATTCCTCTTGACATCACAAAAACAAAAAAATTGGTTAAAGGTTATTGAATGGAAAAAGAAAGGGAATCTCTGTGCACAAAGCTTCATCTCTCTACTTCTAGCTTTGTGACATTAGTTCAATTCGGCTTGTCTCCTTGGTCCATTGCAGAGTTCTGTTCTAAATAAATCAAGCCTGTGCCTGATTTCCCCCAAATGAAGCCTAACCTATCCTCTAGCCTTGATTAATAGACCTCAGTAAAGAAAGAGCATGTTTTGCACCACAAGAACAAGTGGTTTAAGTTTTTGCCTATATTAACCCTTCCAGAACAGCTTGGCATTCATGCTGTAAACTTGTTGCATCAGATATTTTAACAAATTGTAAAAAAATTAAGTATTCCCACTATTATGCAGAATATTTAGAGAGACGATGCTTAGTATAATCAGGGCTGTGGATCAGTCAAACGAAGCAAGAGGAGCATACTTCATCGGGTTCTGAGCTCACTCTCATTTTTGCTCCATGTTACTATGTAGATTCTATGTACAGCCCCAAATTTAAAGAACAAGTTGACAGATCATTTGTTGTACAGCCTGATATGAATCATAGGAATAACCATGGAAAATATTGTTTAATGCACAATCTTTTATCTTCCCAAATTTATGAATGATGTTCATTTTCTGGAAAAGTCTTCTCAGAGTAGAATCTACAGTATATAATTCAGCAAAGCAGCATGCACCTTTTATGCTAACTCTAAGCCCCAGCAGGCACTGCCAATTTAAAATGTCTTGAGTAACATATGATGGAAAAGACAATTGTCTAAAAGTGAAAATAATTTCATGACAATAATGAACTCCATAGACAAATATTCTTATCTAGTAAATAACTGAACAAATTATATTTCCTAGGGTTCTTAAAATAAGAGAAACAAATATTTCAAGTTAAAGCTAATGGACAGATTTCAAGGCCAAATTAAATGTAAATGCAGCTTTGTAAATGTTTCTTAATTTGCTACTGCTTTCTTTCAATACAGTCTTAAAGCAATCAATAATCTGAATACCACATTTGTGACCCTTTCTATCTAGCATAGCCTGACCTTTGAAAGCATTTTTATTGATTCTGATAACATCTAAGGAAACGCCACATACTGAAATTTTATATTGAAATGAAAACCATCTACACAGAGAGGTGAAATCTAGCATCTATGCAGCAAATCAGTCTGCACTAAAGATTGTTAACTGGGCAAAATTAAATTGCAAAATAGAATTCATATCCATCCATTTCACTGGCATGTACAGGCATACATAGGAATTGTAGCTATTGATTTGAACTTCATCCATACATATGCACATAAAAACTGTTTTTGAAGACAATATTTCCAGTGGTGACTGGCCACAGAAAATAACTACATTTTCCGTTTCTGCATCTCTTATTGGCTCCCAAACTTTCTCCAGAAAGAAGAATATATGAAAGGCAATAAGAATCGGGTGAATAAAAAGAAGTCTAAGTCTTTTCATGGCATCTCAGATGCACCCCAATATAGTATCTTTAATAGTCATCTACTCTTACAAATATAAGTGATAAAGTCTGTCCTTCAGGTTGTTCATAAGACTTCATCCAGTATTAAATACCTAGTTTCACTTAATTGTAACTAGTGCTGCCTTATGTGGATGTGCAACTTATTCTAATAGCTTTTTAGCGATTAGTGATTGCAGCTATAGTTTGACTGGTTTTGCAGTGCCTTATGCCCTTGTGTTTGAATGATTTATTTGACTGAAATTCCAACAATGCAAATGCTCAGTGCACCTTAAAGCTATCCCTCCCAAATCCCAACATAACACAAATAATGCCAGAGATGACAGACCATTAAATTAGAATAACACTGTCCACCATATGTAAAGAATGCCTGCTGGAACTCAATGGCCTTTAGCAGCAGGGGAGAAGCAGTTCAGGTATTTCATCAGAGCTGATTCTGCAGCACTGGAATAGAGGTGTTTTTAAGAAAAAAACACATTACAATTGTTTATTTGTTTGCAAGGTAATTGTAAGCTGTTTCACATGTTTCAAATGTGGCTTCTTCCCCAAACTCCAAAAACTTTAACCTTAGACTGTCTACTATTAACGTCACCCCTTTTTAAAGAGGTCTGTAAGGGGCATGCATAAGTGTACCAACGTGCCTACCATCCCCTGTCCTAATGTATGCAAACAAACAAACAAACTGCATATGAATAATCAACCTATTTTCTCCTTCCTTCCCTCCTCTTCCCACCACACTCCAATTTAAATCCTAAACATCACTTTAGCTGTCTAGTCCTCTAATGAAGAGGGCTGCAACTCACAAAAATTTATGCTTTGTAAAAAAAAAATTGCAAGTGAGAAAAGGTGTTTCCTATTTGTTTGCCATAGCACTAGAAGTGTGAAAGGATATTTCTGTTCTGGAAGCAAACATTAATGCAATTGCTTGTCAGAAGAGGGCAGCATTATCCACAACTAAATGAAGCCAATGCATTTATACACCCTCTGGGAACAGTAACTTTCAAAGAAAAATAACTCTTGTTTGGGAACTTGATCTGTTGGTTCTACTTTTGTTAAACAAGGTCCTAGCTCAAAATTCCATGATGTAGAGTGCTTTCATCCCATTGATAAGCTAGGTCTCATTCTCATTTCCCTAGAAATGTATTATGCTCCCTTTGGAAAGAAATCTTCGTTATTTCCATACTGCGGACTGTATGCATGCCAGAAAAGGATCTCACTTCCTACTTCTTCATTGTCAAAGAGAGTGGTGATTATATGTATGGCTGTATTCATAAAATCCCATTGTCCGCATTTTATGTCTTGGTAGAAATAGTAAATAAGTCAGAACTTATTTTCTCTTACCTCAACCTTGCGCTTTGTCTCATAGAACCAGCATCTGAAAAGACAAAGAGCAAAACAGAAAATGAAGAAAGGAATATTTATACCAATTGATTTCCTAAGAGAAAGATTGTAATGCCTGTTTGTTATGTTCAGTTCTTCAGTTACTGTGCTCTTCTAGCAATCTTTGCAAGTGAAAATCTTGGCTGCTCCTGAGCCATCCTCCTTGCTTTGTCAGTCTCCTCTAGCTTCTATGTTATATTCTTTCCTTTCCTTTCTTTCCTCTTCACCACATTATCTGCAGATCAAAATGCTATTTTGTTTAGAGAAGCAGAAAGCGAAGTACTTGGTAGGTCTATCAAATTCACAACTTTGCATTATTAAGCCAAGGAATTTTTCCCCTACAGTCAAATATTTTGTTTTGCTCTCTAGCTTGCAGATCACTTTTTAAAAATACAGTTTTGCAAACTGAACTTAATTAGAAAAGAAAAAAAATCATGAAGTACCACAAGTTTTGTAATGGTGATTTTGAACTGTGGACTGATTGTGATTATTAACTCTTAGGGCAAAGTGATACTTTTGCTATTTGCCCCTCTGTTGTTTGCATTACTATCTTTTTCATATCAGGTAGAAACTTAATGTACATATATGCACATTGTATCATGAGGTTTCTCAAACTTAATCTTACCTCTTCTACGTTTAATTTCTCAAAATTTGTCCTGGGTTAAGAATCCAAATTCACTTCAGAATTTCATTTTAAACAAAACTCAGTTTAGGGATATTTAAGGATATCTGTGCCCTGCCACAAGCAACTGCATTAAGTTCCTTGGAAGTCACCTTGCTTCTCTAAACGTTTCCCAGCAGATTCATCTGGGGAGGAAGAATCTCACAATTTGCCCTGAAGTTTCATTTTTGATGGTAGTTCAAATGATGGTTGGTAGAAGTTATAAAGGATTTTATCTGCCCCCCCTCCCAATCTGTTCCTGCCTCCCTCCTTTTAACAGCCTTCTGATCTAGAGTCAGAGAAACCCATGTTTCCTTAAAGGCAATAGATCACTGACAGGTAGGAATATGGTGCTGGAGCCAGTCGACATTTAAAACTTTGGGAATTTAGCACCTCTGATGAAGGAGATGACAGACAAAATATTTTCTAAGTTCTTCTGATCATAAAAGTATCACACCTTTGTTTTCTATTTCTCTGTGGCCATAAAACTCAGCATACTCTTGTGATCCCATGTCTTACACAAAGATCTGAAAATGATATAAAAACCCTACCGATGTGCCAGTCTGTACTCAGCTGCCCTCCCCCCAAGCAAACCTTGTATTGCTTTTGGAATAATAACAAAGAAACCTCCTTTCCAAAAACAGTCAGCTTTTGCATATGGATTGCTTCCTGGTTCGGAAAAAACCCAGGAAAGTTTTCCCAACAATGATAAAATATAGTAACCACACTATATTTAACTTTTTGCACAGTCCATATTATTGCTATCTAGGAGCTTTGCATACACTCACGCAAATACACGTCCTAGAATAGCTTGGATCAAAGTTGAATTAGATGAAATCTCCAAGCATATATTTTTTCTGAACATCACCTAATTTTGGTAGGACCTTTTTCTTATGTTGGATAGAAGGGAAATGTCTGTTAAAATTGTGGACAGTGAAGAAGTACAGACTAGGGGAAAGCACTTTTCCTGAGAAATCTAAAAATAAAACAAGTTTAGTTGTAAAGACTTCAGAACTAGTAAGCAAAGAGCTTTATTACAAACTTAGATCAGAATACAGCTAAGATATTAAGGTGGTAACTAAACACTAACTGTAGAAAAATCATCCCAGACCTTTTAAATAAAAGTACTGCAATCACATATGGCACTTAGGTGACTCTGCTGACCAGTATATAACTGATATAGAATGATCAGAGTGATCTATTTTTTTTTTAAAGTAAGGGCTGAATGAGTCTTGTCCAAATATTGAAATAAAACGTTTAATGGCAAGAGAACATGTCCAGTCAACTCAACTCTTGTGTTTTGCATGGTCTCATTCTTTGTGAGGTTGGTCTATTATTATATCCACTCTCTAATATTACCAAGGGAAGGGCATTGAGATTGGCTCTGGCAAATGCTCAGTAGTCTTTCTCCAACTCGCACCCACCCCAGCAGCATTGTTGTCAATCTGAATCAGCCCAATTCAACTCCAGATCTGGCCAAATCTGACACACAATTATTGGTCATGTTCTGCAAATGAAACCTGCACAAAGAAAACAATGAAATTATTGTGCCTTTAAAAAAAATCCATTGTATATAAATAAACTAGCAATTGCAGTTAAATAATACTGTTTCTTTCAAAAATCTAATTGATATGGATGAAATGCCCTAATTTCTAACTCATGTGAATCAAACGACTGACTAGCAACCTTGGTTTCATATAAAATATGCAGACCAGAGCTCCTGTTGTAAAAACAACAGGAGGTAGTTTAATAATCCCCCCCTCTTTTCCCAAAGAATGTAGTCGAAGGACATTTTAAAGCCCCCCCTGTTTTTCCTGGGAAAGCCAAGCTGGGCACCTCCTGTTTCAAAAGAGCTCTGGGCATCTGTTCTATAGGAACTTGAAATGATGGTTGCCCTCTCTCAAGAAAGAAAATAGCTATTCCTCATTTGCATGCATTAATGGGTTTAAATCATTTATATTTAAAGTTGCCCATTGTCCAGCCTTGAGGCACTATTTTTTTTTTAAAAGCTGTGTTGATTGGCAAAAAGCAGGTCAGATGGCAGCCGTAATTGGAGTGGAGGCTATCAGACATTAGTGTGTCTATAGGTGCATTCTACAACTTGCCTTTGTTTTATGCATTGTGGGAGTTGCTTCACCAAAGGTTTACAACCTGAACATTCATGCCCTCTTGACAAAGGAGCCAAGCCTAATTAATCTGCACCTAAATCTGCAGGGGATTAAAGAATGCATTAAATCTACAAGATGACAATGCTAACATATCCCTTTTCTAGGTTATTGGGTTTTTTTAATGTATATAAAAGCTATGCGGGGATGAAAAATCCATGTTTTTCAATCTATGGAAGAGATTGCTCTGAGATTAGTCCTGAATTTACAGAGAGGTAAAATAAACATTGCCTTGTCATACAATTTTCGTTTAAAAGGTGGGCCGTATTCCTTGACCAATTTTGCAAAGAAGAGCCTGCCTGCTCATATCTATCTGCCGTCACCAAGTCAAAGCATTCTAGATGCACTTAGAAATTTGGCATATATAAGCTATCCTTTGCCCTAAGAAATATTTGAGAGGTAATATTTTGTGCATCCAGAAAGCGTCAGAAATCTCAGGAGAATTTGTTTTGGTTATTGAAAAATCTGCAGATAAATGTTTGCATGCTTCTATAAAGAGACCAGGGAAATTGTACATTCCTCAAATTACGACCACAATGGAGCCCAAAAATTAATGTTGCTAAGTGAGAAATTTGTTAAGTGAGTTTTGCCCCATTTTATGACTTTTTTTGGCCTCATTTTTTAAGTGAATCACTGCAGTTGTTAAATTAGTAACACGACTGTTAAGTGAATCTGGCTTCCCCATTGACTTTGTTTGTCAGAAGGTTCCAAAAAGTGATCACATGATACTGCGACTGTCATAAATACGAGTCAGCTGTTGAACATCTGAATCTAAATCACATGACCATGGGGATGCTGCAATGGTCATGAATGTGAAAAATGGTCATAACTAACTTTTTCAGTGCTGTTGTACCTTCAAATGGCCACTAAGTAAACTGTTGTAAGTCAAGGACTACCTGTAGTTCCTGAAGGGAGTTTAATTAGATTGTTTTCAGTTGCCTTGATTCTTTATCTCCTTGCTTCTGCATGGAGTCCTTTGGTTGGAATATTTGGACTGAATCGTTAATGTTCAATTTTTCATTGGGGATTTCTGGAAACGATGGCTTTTTATCTCTGGCTATTGTTGGATTCAAGTCTCAGTTCCCAGCAATCCAAATATCCACTGAACACTTGGGTGACACGTTAAACCATAAAACTTAGTTACAAGTGCTGTGTGCAATGAAAGGTTTTAAGGGCTTAGACTTAACCTATGTTTTTCATCAAAACCTTCTTCCATTATTACAGAAAGATTTGTAATAATGGGCCATTTAGTAAAAACAGCCCATTTTTGAACTAATTTATTAGTCCAATGGAAATACATATAACAGAGCTACATTAAGGCAAAGTGCCAAGCATCTCATTAAGAAAAAAACAGTATTTTTATATATATTTTAAAGAACCCGCCTTCCTCTTAATCTTTTTTTCCCCCTTCAAGTCACAAGTATATAATTTTAAGTTTAAAATTTTATCTGGGACTCGCTTCCACCCCAACCCTCCCTTTCTAGAGCAAAATGAGCTTAAGGGTTGTAGATGTGAGAAAATGCTAGACTGGAGTGGAGTTGAAGTACTTACATTTTATACATAGGTCGATGTGTTTCTTTTCTTTTTTTTTGGAAAGGAGGAAATATTCTCGTCCCTCTCCTCAATCTGGCAAGATGACTTTCCTTCCCCCCTTTTTGTAACATTCTCATCCCAACTGTAGCTCTTTTCTATGATAGTGTTGTTTGTTTATTTAGCACTCAAAGATACAACACAGCTCCCAGAAGGGTAGTAGGTATAACTGGTCTGAAATGTATACTGTGCTCCAGTTGCAGATCTCTGTTGACATAACTGCAAAATACTGCTTTTATGTCTCCTCTTAAACTGAGAACTCATTGACATTAAAAGAGTGTACAAATATCACATTTGGAAGAAAGCCTGTAGAAGCCGGGATATCCTATCAGCTCAATCAGCCAAGGGCCACTGCTTCTCTGTAGTAGCATCAGGAAGAAGAAAGTTATCATCGCTCTGAGAGCTTGATCATCTATTCAAGCTATCAGAATTTTACAATACTCTCCAAGACATGAGGTAGGGCTACCAAGGTGCAAAGAGCAAACAAGAAACTAAAATTAATTCTACCCATCCTGGAGCCTACAAGCAAACAGTGTAAGTCCTCACAGAGGCAACAGTGACACTGATGCTGTGGACTCTCAAAGCAATAAATTGCAGACAATAAGAAATAGAGTGCAATTATAGCTGATGGTCAAAGGCCACAGTATCAGACAAGCACTGCAATAACCAGCTCAACCCAGGGCACAAGCAAAGCATCTCAGTCTTGCAATTAAGTTCAGAGAAAATAGCTAAAGTTCTTCAAGCAGAAAGCAGTTTATATGACAAATTTATTTTATTTGTAATCTTTAATATGTACTACAAAAAAAAAAAAAAAGAAAGGATAAGTCTATCAACTTGTAAGTAAGATACACAATGGGATAATAGAAATGGTGGCACCCAACAATTTAAAACAGAATCTAAATACATGCCACATTTTAAGAGTTTTTAAAATAAGTGTCTATTTAACTCTTGGCTAAAGTAAAGATGACTTGACAAGGATGTTGTTACATATTAAAAACCATAGTGGATTATTTGGTTTTTAAAAAATATTCAAATGATACAGGCAAAATTTCAAAAGGGTTTAATATAAACCACTCAGAATGCAACATCATCTTTTGCATTTTGCTTTCAATGAAATACGTTCACTGCATATTTAGTGCCACCAATACTTTATGTATAAGAAATTATACTTCATACAAAAAGGCATTTTACCAGTTCCATTTGACACATTTGGATGCTAATAGTTAGTCCTTCAGTCATCATCAAAGCATGGTGGGTGGGGCTGGATTCTCTGGACTTAGTGGGTCGTGTTGCCTCTACCGCTAAAAACTTTTAACCAGGCATGATTCTCCTGGTATACTATCAATTATTTTTCATAGAATTAATGAAAACATTAATTAAGCCCTTTATCCTTCCCAGTGAATGAAGTGTCAAGGGCTACAGCCAGATCACCTCAAGTTTTGAAACATTTTGAAAAGGTCAATCACCATCATAGTAAGCATTTTATTTCTAATTATAGTAAGAGTCCAACCAGTGAGCTAGTTTCTTATAGCAAAGTCAGTTTTGTGCAGGGGAGAATGTTATCATCTCTGGAGGAAATGGTCTAGGTTTGATATCTTCGTATTCATAAGAATGTGTCTGATTAGCTGCAACGTTAATCAGACACATTTTAGAAATGCATATTTTGGTCTACATTTCCAAAATTATTTGCACTTTCCATACTTTCAAGTATTATTTTAAAAGCTTTTATCCTGCACCTCTGAAGCCACTAAGATGATTGATATAACTTTAATCAGAATGAGATCTCCCATTAGTTTGTGTCAATCATTAAAATACACATATTATAAGCAAGAATCACATGAGTAATATTAATGTCCCTCGCAGCTTTATTGTAATAGAACAAGTTGTGCTTGAAATATTATAAGATACTGACAGTTGGATACACCTTATGATCATTTCTGGATATACCATTAAGCAACATGCTATTAATCTAGATCTGAAAGCACTGAAGCCACAGAATCTTCACTGAATTTCAATAAACTTTTGTATGGACATTCTGCTGTTAGATCAGGCTTAACATAAGAGAAATGTTAGGAAGATCCTTGTATTTAATCAAACTGCAAATAATTCTACCCATGTTCACTTAATAAGTCCCCCTGAGTTCAACAGTAAGTGTGTTTAGGAATCTCTGAAAATATAGTGCTAAACAGAAAGATGCTTTATCTCAGGCTGTTGTAACATATGTTCTGAGTTATACAGATGACTAAGATTGCAGTGTGCCAATACCTGCTACTATAGAAAGTTCTACAACAGATTATCCAGCATTTCCTTGAACAGAAGTACATTGCATTATACTGCCTATTGCTATAGGGTGCTTTCAAAGTTTGGGTATTTACTTATTCATTTGTTCATTAACTTCCCGATATAGCAGTCTATCAAACACTGAAGATTGTCAATAACAGCAAAAATAGAAAACTACACTGTAATTTGCCAAAATAATAATTTTATCAAACATCTGGTGCAGATGTGTGATTAAACAAAAGTAATCTGTTCATTCCTATTTTTCTATATATAATGTGAGTGTTTATGTATATGTACATAAAAGGGTTGGAGAAGATAAGTTCCTATGGGTTATGATTATGTTGTTCATTATTATGGAAGTGAAGTGAAACGAGTAGCTGTCACATAAGCAGTCACAAAAGAGGACTAAAATGTCAGCACTCAAAGGGAAAGATTACAGCTATTTCTTCATTTTGCAAGTAGGAGTCCATCCTCAGAAAAGGATGACTTGGAAGAAAGGCAACTTCCTAGCAAGAGACTCTGTTTATAAGAGGAAAAGAAGCTGACTCTCTGAAATGCGGAAGATGCAACTTATTGTATGTTCCACCAACAAAAGTTATTATTTTTCTCCTATGCACTTCTAATATGAATGAAGAAAGCTACATGGAATAACAGATGGGAGATTTATAATTACATAAACAGGGGCATCTGGTGCTAGAAGACAGAGAACAACTTAAAGCATTGGAGGACAAAGTTTTATGCATCGAGCAAAACCTGGAAATGGAAGGGTCAGCTTGTGCTACCAGCCCAAAATGATGAAATTGTTAGTTACAATTTACATACAATTTGCTGAGTTAAGAACATAACCCATGATGATTTCAGTGGGACAGTTAAGCATATGCATATAGCTCTACGTCAAAACAGGAGCCCTGCCATTAGAATATTTTTGCTTTTTAAGAATAAGCCAAATAACACTTTAAATATACATACTGCCATTTAACACGGTGTGTGGTTTATGAAAACAGCTTGGATACGTGGAAAATGGTATGAGGTTTTAGCATCAACCCATTAGCCCCAGGCTGGCAAACTATTTTGATTACATTGGGTAAGAATTTAATGTGTTTATTAATCATTTAATAAATAATATTTAACTAAATATTGATTATCTATTTAAATAAACAATCACAGTTTACGAACCATAATACTTCTAAAGAGACACAGGAAGGCTGTTATTAAGCAAGCTTATTAAACATCCACCAAACTGATATAATAAGAGATGGAGTCCTTGGTGCTCTCAGAGCTTGATTGCTTGCAGACTTCATTATCCAACTAGGTAACATCATCATACACAAATAGATAACCTTATTTTTAGTCTAGTGCTGTGATGGCAAACCTATGCCACATGTGCCGGAACTGGTCTTCACAAGAGCAGGAGTGCCGGAAACCGGAAGAGCAGCTCCCTGGAGCGCATGTGCGCGCCAGCCAGCTGGTCTTTACATGTGCATATGCATTAGAAACAGAAAGACCAGGTGGCTGGTGTACATGTGCATGCCAGGAAGCTAAGCTTCTGGTTTCCAGCACTCCCATGCGTGCATCAAGGAGTTGCTCTTCCTGTTTCTGGCACGTATGTGCGCGCATGCTCCCATTTCAGCACTCAGTGCCGAAAAGGTTAGCCACCACTGGTCTAGTGGATGTTCTCACAGAAGTTGCTTCTTCACCCCAGTCATAAAATATTGGTTTACCAGACTACCCATTCCATAATAAATAAGAACAATATTGGACATAGTTCCTAGAAAGAATCGGAAAAAACATCTTCTGATGCAATAAAGTGCTAGAGTATGAATTGCATTTGTTCTCAAAGCAAAGCTTTTATATCATAACAGTCCATCAGAACTCAAATATCAAGAGTTGAGGGTAATCTGAGAGTCTCTTTTAAGTTTTCGGAACTGCACCATTTGCAAACTGAGGGGCATTCAATGCACTCTTGAACCACAGTGAATACTATGGAGAATAAAATCAGTATTACCATATTATCAAAAATAGTTTTGCCTTTGGAGAACATATAAAAAGTGTGAACAAAAGGTCAAGAACATAACTTTATTTCCATGGAGAGTACACAGTGTGTGGAAGTTGGCTCAAGGAATACTGTATGTTGAATTATTTGAGAACAATACAGGAAATGGTCCTCCTGCTTTTCCAGATAGATAGGTATCTTGCAGTGGGAGCAACTTCAAAACGACTTCTTTGGAAGAACTTAATTCTGAAGAAGATGGCTCTGTTACCAATGTCTCAAATTATATTCAGCAATAATGTAGATCTTCAGCATAAGAATCATATAATCTCCTCTATCTTGTTCTGGTTAGCACCACGTATACAACTTCCAGACATTTTTGTAGAACACACTGCAACAGATGTACATACCAAAAAGAGATGTATTGTTCTTATTATTACTAATTTTGTAACCCATCTTCCAAGAGTTTAACATACTTAATAAAAAGGAAGCTACATACTGTACCCATAAAATAAGTAATTTGATTTAATTAATGAGGCAATTATTACTGTCTTTTTTGCTAGCAAAAACAGCCAAGACAATGAATGAACACTGATTTACAGTAATTAATTAAGCAATTAAGACTACAGTGGGTGTATAAACATTTCCCATGATTAACCAGGATTATTGTCCAGTCCAAAAAGGTCAAAGGGCTTTTTCTTTGCTATTGCTTTCCTACTGGTTTCACATTCCATCCTAGAGCTGTCTTCCCCCCTGCGGCTACAATAGTCTCTCTTCTTCTTCTCCCAAGATTACAAAGAGATGGGATCAGGTGGCCATGTTATGGTGGAAGCTAAGACACTTAATTTCTTGGAGTGCCTTAGAGTCTGGCTTGAAGCTAAAGTAACCATAAAGGTAGCTTCAATGATATATTTCTTACCTTCTACACTATTGATTCTTGCTAGGTACTGTTCTCGATAGTTTTGGAGGTTTGGGACATGGTGCGCCTGATAGGTACTGCCTTCAATTCACTCTCTCTCAATGAGCACATATACACAGAGGCACACATATAGAGTAGAAGCTACAATTATGTCATTTTATCTGTGATGTCACTTCCCCTTCTTCCTGACTCTCCTGTGAACACCCCCATTAGACAACATGTGGTCACTGTGTTGTATCTCATGTCATTGTCACATTTAATAGCTTAGTTTATGCCCGTTGTATATTTTACACTCAGCAGTAGCACCTGAAATCTAAGTATTATGTAGCATTACTTAATATCTGATGATATCTGATGTATCAGCAAACATTGACGTATAGTAGAAATATATGATATGTAGTGATTAATGCTTGACACTGTATTGTAGTTATTATTTGCTAACATAGTAACTTCATATGCTAATGCAGTAACTTCATGTCACTATCGGATTATTTAAATGTAACCAGTATTTTTCACCGTAGGGAATTTTTAACAGAATTCACACAACAACCCTCTTTCAAATTCTCAGGTCAAATATACAAAGTAAAATGTGAAAATCTGCAGGAATTTACACAATGTTATTTTTAATGTTATTTTAGCTATAATTTAAATAAGCAACTTCTTACAGTCACCTCAGATAGCAAGTATTAGTAGGTGACATGAAGAAGAGAGCTGTACACCTTAGGACTAGTCCTGTGCCTCCTAAAACAGTTTGTTTTTTTAAGGGGTAAGAAAGGCATTGTCTCACTGTCAATGCTGAAAGAAGTTCAGCTGAATCTATTCAACTAATATTGGTGATATAGAAACAAACTATGATATATACAGATGGGTTCAGGGAGCACTTAAGCTTGTAGTCATGAGTTTATAGGCATGTAGCTTTTGAGTGTCAGTGCACTAGAAAAAAGCTACACTGGCATGCAGATGCTGAATGTATATAAACAATTAGAGAGCCTCTTAAGCATATTCACAAACAGTAACTGTGAGAGGGACCTTAAGAGTCCTAGTGGATGATCATTTGAATAAGAGCCAGCAGTGTGCCGTAGCAGCCAAAAAAAGCTAACACAATCCTGGATTGTATAAACAGAGGCATAGAATCAAGATCACGTGAAGTATTAGTACTGCTTTATAAGGAAGTAAGACCACACGTGGAATACTGCAACCAATTTTGGTCACCATATTACAAAAAAGATGTTGAGACTTTGGAAAAAGTTCAGAGAAGAGAAACTAAGGTGATGAAAGGAGGATCAAAGGTTAGGCTAAAGAAAAGAAGAATTAGGGGCGACATGATAGCAGTATACCAGTATTTGAGGGGCTGCCAGAAAGAAGAGGGGGTCAAATTATTCTACAAAGCATCAGAGGGCAGGACAAGAAACAATGGTTGGAAACTAACCAAAGAGAGAAGCAACCTGAAATTAAGGAGAAACTTCCTAACAGTAAGGACAATTAATCAGCGGAACAGTTTGCCTTCAGAAATCGTGGGTGCTCCATCACTGGAGTAGACTAGACAGTCACTTATCTGAAATAGTATAGGTCCTTCTGCTTGAGCAGGGGCTGGACTAGAAGACCTCCAAGGTCCCTTCCAAATTTCTATTCTATTCTATTCTATTCTATTCTATTCTATTCTATTCTATTCTATTCTATTCTATTATTTTGAATAATTTCTATTGCAATGTAATATTTCCTTTTTTGTTAGTATGGTGATCTCCGTTTTGCTCAGTTTCTATAGAAGTGTAATTGATTGAATGATAATAATTATGGTGACTTTGATGCTAATTCACATCACACTGGGTTTGTAGGAGAATTCCTAATGCCTTGCAGGAACCGTAAACCAGCAGCCTTCTCTTTCTTCAAACTAATAGCCCTCCCCTGAACCAAAGCCTTGGTTGTGGATGAGCTCATTATCTTATAAGAGGTCAGTTTAAAAAAGGCCCCAGAAATTCAGCAGCTCGAAGGAAACAAAGGTCTGTGCGCCTCTTCACAGATTTCCAGAGTAAATGAGCTAAAGAGGGGAAGCTTGTTTAGACAGGTTGTAATGTGTCATCTCCTCAGTACTCTAATAGAAAGGCAACTTGAGATACAACTCATGAAGAAGCAGTGTGGCATTTTATGCTTTCTCTACATTAGAAGCAATTTGACCCCTCTAACCTTGTGAAAGTGATAATGGAGGTGATGATAAAATCACGGCAGTGGGAAATGTTGGGAGTTGTCATCAGAGCTTGAAGGAGCAAGGGGAGGCCCAGCTCATCATGCTTGATGTACCGGAACACAAAGCAACACAAGATAAATGACCAACATGTTTTTCCCATGGTATCTGATGGTAACTGCTGGTTCATCTAGTTATGTTGCACCACTTCACAATTGTAGGGTCAAATGGTGAATTGCATGTGGAAATAAGCCATTATTTGGATCTAATAAGATTCACAAAACAACCTATGTTACTTCAAAAGAAGTCAATCTGTGGGAAAAGAAAGAAAGAAAGGAAGGAAGGAAGGAAGGAAAGAAAGAAAGAAAGAAAGAAAGAAAGAAAGAGAAAGAAAAAGGCAAGTTATGTCTTTTAGTACTGTTTTATTGTAATAAGATTAAAAAAAGGAATTGTCCTCTTTGGCTTCTTAACTTGTTTCTTACTATTACAGTAGTTATACTTCACTATGCTTTACTGACTTTATTGAATTTGCCTTCATGGTTAACTACAATAAACCAGCAATATTAATGAATAAATATTAGCTCATGCATTGAATATAACAAATATTCAAGCAATAAAGAATCAAGGTGGATGTGAGTTGCTCCAACAGAGAAAGTTATGGATGCTTGCAACTACCACAAGGTCTTTGAAGGTTAGACTAAAAAATAGGAGGAATATAACATGATCTTCCAACATCACTTTATTAATTGAATATACAATACTTTCATGAAGCTATACGACTGTGTTTCCTTTGATCATCTTGACAACTGACCTATAATGGGAATTGGATAAAGGCCCATTAGTTTTATAGAGGTCTCATTGTCCCTTGACCATTAACAACCATGATATTTTCTTCAGTTACATGGCAGACCTGGCATTGGTTATTATTCTCCATGGGGGATTATATCCTGAAGGTAGTAAGGGATACTCAAATCCATAACATCTAAGTAAAGTTGTCAAATATGTATGCTGTTGAATATAAAGCTACTGACAGAAGTTATTCTGAGAGATATTGCCAGTACCTTAATGCTATTCAGGTATATTGATCTTTGTCATTTAATATCAAAAAGTGATCAATATCACCTATATATCTTTTATCTTTTATTGGTTTAAATTTATTGGCTCCCAATTCCAGTGGACTCTGAGTGGCACATAAAACTAAATGAACAGAAAAAGAGCGAGAGCATTAAATCAACAGACAGCCCAGATAAAACACCCTGCTAAGAAAACCCACAGAATGAAATTGGGGCCATTAAATAATGGCAAATATCAACTCCAGGCCTAAGACCTGAGCCAGATTTTCAAGGCTAAGAATCTCAGGAGAGAGGGCATTATTCCTATTTCTGGGTGGATGCTGTTGCAGAGGAAGGACCACAATAAAGAAGGCATGCTTCCTAGTTTCCACAAGATGACTATATTTAATGGAAAGAACCTGGAGCACATCCACTCTGCTGAATTGCATTGGACAGGCAGCACCAGTGACTGAAGATGAGTGGTGCCTCAGGTATCTAGGCCCTATGCCATATAGGACTTTATAGGTCAGGAGTGTCAAACTCGATTTCACTGAGGGCCACATCAGGGTTGTGTTTGACTTCAGGGAGGTGTGGTGGGCACACTCTGTGGCTTTACATATACACAAAGGGCTTTTGCATAGAAACAATTGTTTTGTGTTTCTAATTGCAGTTGGCCAAATAAAGTATTCCATTCCAATCAATTCCATTCCATTCCATTCCATTCATAAAGAAGACATAGTGACAGAGAAAATACATCTCCTGGGTCTCACCAGATGACAGTATCTGGGGAGGAACATGCCAACCTTATCAAAAATTACTGAATGGGAAGAAGTAACCAGAGACAGGGGCCTGACCAATAACCAAATTGTGTCGATATCTTTCTACCCTGAACTTTAAACAAAGGTGTGGGTAAGAGTGAATAAGGGAAATCTAAATCTCTTCCAATGGAAGTTCCTGTTTCTGGGCAGACTTGAGAAAGATTGCCTCTCTAGTCTTGAGGAAGACTGCTTTTTCTAGCTTTCTACCTGAGCCTCAGTTTGGCTGGGAACCATCTTTCCACAGTTGCAGGGAAAGGGAAAGGGAACTGGACCTGAGTGTTGTAGAGCAGACCTCTCAGGAGTGGAGTGGGGAGGGAGAAGGCCCATGCACTGGTGGACCTAATTAGCTGAGACCTCCTGATCTGTGGCAGGTTTCTGGTGGGCTCTGTGGCTTCCCAAGATCTCCCCCATCCCATGAGGTTGTCTAAGGTCCCATGTAGTTGCTTAATGACCACAATGACTTATGACCAAAATTCTGGGCTCAATTGTAGTTATAATTTGAAGACTACTTGCACTTACAGACTTGCTTTCATTATTAGTTATTTCCTAAGCTCAATTCAATGTACTGGCTTTAACTTTTAAAGCAATTAAAATATTAGATAGGATTACCAGTCTAATATTTAAGATTGACAGGAGTGGTCCTTTAAGGTTAATGCTATGCTAAGAGTTCTGAGTATACATGAGAAAGATCTTCACTTTGAATGTCTTTAGATGTTACTGATTTATTTTAGGTATATTGTGCTTCAATAGATTTTAGGAGATAAAAAGTATAAAAATATATTTAAAACTATAATAACCATTTTATTTGAATGCAAGATAGTTTTCTGTTGGCAGAGCTTTGCCATCATAAGGAAGTGTTCAGAAATGTGATTATTCTTCCCCTTCTTCCTAAAACACATTTTACCCATACAATATTTACAACTTTGTTCCTCTGCTGGAGCCGACTAAGATGGAGTAGTTCAGGAATCAGAGCAAGTCAATACATGTTAACCTCAAGAAGCCACCTGGATATGCCTGGAGGTTAACAGACAGTCATGAAAAAACTTTACTTCCTACAGAAAATTAATGTACGCTCAAAAGCCTGCAATCATGCATGACCAGAAAGTTTGCTCTTTTTCCTTGTCTCATGAATGAATAAATGAATGAATACATAGGGGCTCGAGAACATACTATCTGGCATGATTCTGCTAAGAAAGGTAGCGTTAAATATATACCCTCACAAGTATGAAGCAGGCAAAGGATTTTAGACCATTAATTTCACAGTAATAATAGAAAGGACCTGGCTATGACATGACTAAGAAGCAAATACTACATTAAAAAAAAGAAGACAAAAGGAATTTATAGAAAATGGGGGGATGTTTAGGAATATATCGATTATATCTTGAGAGTAACAGAGATATTACATATTGCATATCTTGAGAGCAACAGAGATATTGCAAGTACAGTAACAAAAACAGGTTGTCTTTAGTTATTTCTTGGAATATATTGAGTAGTTTCTTCCTATTATCTGCTTTTGCTGAAATGGTATTACATGAAGTCATACTCTGCGTGTGTGTGCATATACAAACTCATGCACATTTGTGTATGTGTATAAATGTGTGCATGCATATGAAAGATTACACACTGCAGAGAATCTGTTATAAAACATATCTCTCTCCTAAAGTGATGGCACATTTTATGTTTCATGTTACAGTTCATAACAGCATCTGTTAATCCAAACCATTGATTATCTTTAATGGCTTATCGAACAACTTCTTTCTAAAGACCTTATTTCATATGCAGAAAAGAATGTAGAGAAAAGTAAAGTCCTACACTTAGGCAAGAATAGCCAAAAGTACACATATAGACTGGGTGAAGCTAGGCTTGACAGCAGTAACTGCGAGAGGGATCTTGAAGTGTTAGTAGACAACCAGCTAAA
>JAOYMU010000010.1:33108934-33123028 GCA_025802295.1 Psammodynastes pulverulentus
CTTCCTTTCTTATGTATAGCACAGGGTGAAGTATTGTATGTGTTGTTATAATGTTTAAAATCCAATAAAAACTTTTTAAAAAAAGGAAATTCCTCTTGAAGATTCCTTACCTTAAGGAAACAGTTCCTGTTTCCTTGATCTTGCCTGGTTTTCATGTACCTCAGAAACTCCTCTTCATGTCTTGCTAAGTGAGGCATGAATTTGCTTCACTGTTTTAAAGGATGAAACCACATGACTTCACTTTTGCCTCATCCACAGCCAGCTATAGAGGCAGTCTAAATTCACCCTTACCTGTTCCATTGTCAAAGGAGTGTGTTCTGTATTATTCACAATTTTTGCCATGCAAACTATCTACGGCACCTGGCTTACAATGCTGGTGATGACGTGCACAGAGTAAGGAACTGGCTAAACTCCTATTGACTCCTTTAGGCAGGGCACTGTGGACATGCATTCTCCTTTTGGTTGCTTTCCATGGCCATTTTTGGTTTGGGCTGCCATGTGATTGGAACATCGTTTCCAGCAGATCATGTATCTTTTTACAGGCTCCTGGTATGTGTAGGTCTAGTGCCCTTCTGGAGGAATACTAGATATGTTTTAAAATATATATTTAAATCTTTCTTTAAAACGTGTTAGATTTGTGTTGGATAAAAAAACTGGTGCACCAATTGATCTAAATGGGAAAGAAAGACATCTGTTTGTTGCTGGTGCTGTCCCAAATGATGCATTAAGGGATGCGTCCTTTAAAAGAGATTTTGCACAACTGTACTTTCTATTTGTGTTATTACTTTGGGAAGAGAATGACCCTATTTTGTCTACCTTGGTATCAGTTTGCTTACTCTATTGCCAATTACTAGCCACTGATTGCTTGCTCTAGCCACTTACTGCTAACACTGCCATTCTCTTGTAGTGCTCACTGTTTCAGTTAAAGGGGAGCTGTCTGCTTGCCCTTTTAGCTAGTCACAAATGCAGAGAGGAGCACCAAGGGAAATTGCAATGGGTGTGAAAAAAACCTTGAAGACGAGGAGGAAGAGCTGCAGCCAAAGCAACAGGAAGATAAGAGGAATTGAATTTCAGAAAGTATCTCAGACCTGACTTTCCCTGTTTCTCTTTAGTCTTTAGACTTGCAAGATTCTGTTCATGTAACCTTATAATAAAACTGGCTTTGGTATTCATTATTTCGATGGTCAAGTCTGGTTTACTTTGAAGGGCTAACAGAAATAGGAAGAGATGGCTCCACAATTGAATATTTTACTGGTGAGCAACTAGTTCAGTTATTTTCCAAATGTGGGTGTAATACTCTAATACTATTCAGGAGTGCCAAACCTACATCCAAAAATAGTCTGGCTGACCACTTGAAAGGTGATTGAAGTCTCCATTCCCAAGCACTTTCCTACATTCACCCAAACTTGCTGTATGTGCATGCTTCCAACACTATGACACATCATGTAGTAAACAGGTGGGGCATCATAATGCCATGACATTGTTGACTTCCCTCCTACTTTCCCCTTTGCCCCCTCCCTCTATTGAACAATATCAAATGCTGGGCTGTAACCACTAAAGATCTATTTTAAGCAGGAATGCCCCCAAAATTTGAACTCTTTACTATCACAATACAAGTAGCCCAAATACTTTATGATAAAACATTTTTTCTGAAATTATTTCACTGATTTAAATTAACATTTGGGGCATATTTTATACTGCACTATTCTAAAATCATACCATAACCCTTGAAATATTTTCATATTGTATCCAGGCTGTCTTCAGACTGGTACATATTGCCAGTTTAAATGACAATGTTCATTTAACTTTTGAGAAAATCAGAAAAATCAATCTACAGTCTTTGAAAATCAATTCTCCTAGGTTCCTTGTCTATATCCCCCCAAATATAGATATAAACCATGTAGCTACAAAAATGTGTGTGGAGGGTTGTCCTCTTAGGTATCTAATTTACTGCTTCAAAATATTGAAAAAAGCAGCACATATTTTTCAGGGGTATTGTCTGGATACCTATTGCTGTTGGCTGAAATTAAATTGTGTCTGCTAATGGAGCAGATAATTCTGTGCTTTCCCTCTGAAAAGTTATCTTTGGGGTTTTCTGGTAGATTTTATCGTTGTATATGTGAAGTTGAAGAGAATTGTTGGAGTTGGATGGCCTAGAAATTTGATTAATAAATGTATGAACAAACAAACATAGTACATACAATAATATGTTTGAGAACCTTTTCAATTAAGGAATGTTTTATTTCAATTTGTTATTCTTTTTTTTTTTAATGCATAACTATGTTTCCTAGTAGATTATTTTTTTCCTTATAGAATTATCCTTCTGAATGGAAATAATATAAATATTTAAAATGTTTACATACATAGATGATTTTTGCATGTATGTATTTGTCTAGTCACAAGTGTTTATTCAATTTTGTTTTTGTTCTTTCCTTCTCATTTTTAAAAAATATTTTGCATATTTATGTTACTTGCTTGAGTAAAAAATGATAAAAGAATATTTTGTATGACACGGTCTGCATTCATTTCAAAAGATGCTCTGGTTTAGCGATCTTGGGACATACTCAGAATTAATTTATTCCCTTATTTTCAAAGGAAGCCAAAAGTAACCATGTGCAGCACAGCCTAAATCCAGATGGGTGGCTTAATTAAACATATTCTGACAACCTGAAAAACAGGCCAATGAGGGAATGAACAAACTGAACAACACTCTTTGCTGAAGAAAGAATTCTGATGTGATTGTGTTAGCTGTTTACTCTGTTTACATCCATGCAAGTGTGTTGGCATGTGTAGGCACTTGGAAAAGGGTGAAGTATGCAAATTGGCACCATCAGGGCAATATGCTTTCTTTCGCTAACTTAAAAGCGATGATGATGATGATGATGATGATGATGATGATGATGATGTTATCCATTCAGTCATGTCCAACTCTTGGAGATTCTATAGGCCAGGTCTCCCCACGTCTTCCAATCTTGCACTACTTATTTGAGTTTTCTAAGCTGTGGCTGGTGTCAGCTTTGAATGGTGTCCAGCCACCGTGTTCTTTGGCGGCCTGGTTTCTTTTTATCGCTAACTCTTCCAAACACAATTGCATTCTCCAGTGAATTCCCTCCCATGTTACATGGCCAAAATAATTGAGACGCAGTCTCATGATTTTACCTTTCAGTAATATATCTGGTGTTATACTCTCCAGTACTTGCTTGTTAGCCACCTTTGCTGTCCAAGGAATACGCAAGAGTCTTCTCCAGCACGACAACTAGGACAAGTCCATTTTCTTCCTATCTTATTTTTTTTAAGGTCCAATTTTCACAACTATAGGTAGCTACAGGGAACATCACAGAGTAGGCTAACCTACATTTGGTTGCCAGGCTGATGTTTTCTATATTCTGTACATGTTCATCATTGCTGTATGACCCATTGCAATCCAATGTTTTATTTCTGGGCTGTATTTACTGCTTTGAGCAATTTTAAACACATTTGCTCCTGGTAAGGGATTGCATACATAGAGAAATAAGTCAATAACATTTTTTTTAATGTTAGCAATATGACTTACCAAATACAGTCTAACTGAGCTTACAATTCTTTCCTTGATTCTAAATTACGGTAAGAATTGTTCATCCAGCATTAATTTTAAGGGACTGGATTATTTAATAACTATTATGTTGTTTAGCTACATTAACAGAAGTTGAATTAGCTATCTATATCCCAGATTCTGGAATTAACTCCAGACTCATATTTAAATCTGTTAACCTGGGCATGCATTTCCTGGGGGCCACTCTTAACAGAGCCTGAAAGATGCCAACTGACACTGCCATTAATGCTGAGGAGAAATGGAGGTGGAAGTAAACACTGTTATAAAGATTTTATGTCCTGAAAAATCAGCTTTTTCTTCCAACAATGTTGGCATCCGTTGCACTATGAATAATATTATTTGCAAAAAGGAAAACATTGGGACGAAAAAAAAATAACATACCCCTATTTTTGGAATAATTTGGCATCATTTCACCTCCAACTGGACCTCTCTGCACTGTACTACTTTTTACATACAGTATGCATGTTTACATACTCAGATTAGTTGAAAATAGCATGAAACATGCACAAAAGAATGAAGAGATTTATTGAATAGCTTGACATTCATCAAAATCAAATTCTGCAGCAAAAGGGCATTCAAAATTAGATTCAGATTTTCTGGTGATTGCATGTGGCCTGCATCTGCAGTGACAATGTCTAATGCTAAGTAGCTACTGGTTCTTATTTCTGGCAAATATTTTATTTCCATATTTCTGAGAAACCAATTTACCTTCTCAAGTGATAAAGGAACTTGGGATGGGTACCCAAGAGCTGTGGTGGCGCAGTGGTTAGAATGTAGTGGTGGGATTCAAATTTTTTTATTACCGGTTCTGTGGGCATGGCTTGGTGGGCTTGGCTTGGCGGGCATGGTTTGGTAGGCATGGCAGAGGAAGGATACTGCAAAATCCCCATTCCCTCCCTATCCCACTAATCTGCTTTCCAGCTCCATTCTCCCGTGCAGGGCAACAAAAGAAGACTCAGCCAATCAGCTGGGACTCGGGAGGCAGAGAATAGATGGGGGCGGGGCCAGTCAGAGATGGTATTTGCCGGTTCTCCGAACTACTCAAAATTTCCGCTACTGGTTCTCCAGAACTGGTCAGAATCTCCTGAATACCACCTCTGCACAGGTTGATTATAGATGCTTCAACTGCAACTGATGAAATATATGGCCTTTCCATCTTGAAACTGAAAGGTGGAAAGCATGTTTAGGAATTGAGCGTGCACATAAGTATGCATGAGAGAGGAAAGGAGAATGCTGTCTGTCTGCCTCTTTGTGGGAGAAAAGCATCAATAGGCAACCAATGTTTGTCTGAGTGTGAAAGGGAGAGGGAAGAAGGGAAATGGATGGGCCCACTTGTGTCTGGGAGTGTGAAAAGGGGAGGGGGAGTCTTGTGTCAACATTAGCATGAACTGGGAAGGGTCTTTTGGTTATGACTGGTCACACAATATGCTAGATCAAGGCATTTTATGAAACAACTTTCAAACTTGCTTCTCCTCTCCTCATGATTTTTAGAGTTGCATTTATACTAAAGTGAAGGGCAATTTTTTGCTTCCTAAATTTGGTGTGACCTAAGCTTGGCTCCAGAGACTCGTTTGGTTCTCTTCCATCTTTCTTCTGAACTGTGAGGCAGAGTTTGTCCAAGCTCCAAGCTGAACTCTAAGCAGGGTGACTTCTGAGGCTTTAAGCTGAGCTGCCAAGCCGAACTGCAGGTTGGATTTTAAGTAGAGTTGTGGCTGCTTACTATGACTTTTGCTCCTGGCGGCTGGAAGTCAGGATGTTGTATATGCCTGTTGCTGCTAAAGCTGCTCAGATGGCAATTTCTCATCTTCTTTCGAATAGAAGAGAATATATGTAGCTCAGGGCTGAATTGTGGAGCTTTTGTTGCTCTCTGTGCTTGCTTGGTTGTTTGCTTGCAGATGTTTCATGATTACCCCACTAGGAAACATCATTAGTGTGAATGTGAGATTTGCTCACTCTTGATATACCAGTATTGGTGGGGATGTAGTTTTCTCCTTGGTAGTTCCTTGGTTAAGGTATTGTTTATTTGTTGTTTATCCTGCTTATCTGGGTGTTGGCTGTTGAAGAGACTTCCTAGTTTTTTTTAATTTTACATAGTTTTTTAGTTGTCTCTTTTGAATAGTGTGTAAATGTGGTTTATTTCTATGTGTCTGTGGATGACTGTCAAGTCCAGGAATTTTCTAGCATTTTTAGATTTCATTCATCTCTTTATCTGCTTATTTCACTATCTGAATGACTCTGAGCTTGGTCAAAGATGTTGACAGTTTTCCAGCTGAACTTATTATTATTATTATTATTATTATTATTATTATTATTATTATTATTATTTATTGAATTTTTATACCGCCCTTCTCCCGATACAATAACCGATATCTGCCCTAGACCACAAGTCAAGCTCAATTCAAAGAAGTTACCATTAAGTGTATTTGGGCCAGCAGTGTTAAGTGTGTACTGATTCTTGTTTAACCTTTTCATCCATCACCAAATCAGTTTTTGATTAGCATCAAAATTGTTCTGGATTGCCTCCATCTTCTTTAATCCAAACAGGTCTTGCTTTTCTTTGGCTCTTTGTCATGGCTACTTTAACATGCTTTTCTCCAATGCATGAGTCAGCAGAAAAGTATGTTGACGTATATCACAATGCCTCATCTGTCATGCCCTATTCTATCTCAGGAATGAAGTCAATAAGCAGTAATGCCCTTCTTGTTTTAATGTGGGACAACTTAAGCAAAACAGTTGGTAGATTCCTGGCTTTGTTTCTCTTCTATTACCTACAGCAGGAAAATAGCTTTTAATCAACCTCTTTAATATGGTGTAGGCAACTATATGAGATGGAAGGTTTAGCCACTTTTCAAATTGTCCTAGTGACAGGATATAAAGGAAGATGTGTCTGTGATCTGTCAGTCAAACTATTTCTCAGATAGGTCCACCTATTGGATGGAAAGCATCCATCCAATAGTTTATATGCATAGAGGACGGGCATATGGCATAGGGAGAACTCCTCCCAACTTTATCCTGATCCATCCTTTTCACCTGCAATATATCAGACCAATTAGTTTTATCCTTTTATTGTTTTAGTAGTAAAACTAGTCTTGCAAATGGATTATAAGTATGGAGGAAGAATTGCACAAAGAATTGGGTGTTCATCAGCCTGCTTTACCCTGAATCTCTTTTCCATACCTGCAACCTGTTAATTTGCTAGCAGATATGGAAAAGGATTGAGGGGTGAAGCAGGAAGGAGTGATTAACAACCAGCTATTTCCATTCTGAACATGGGCTGCAAAAGTATGGCAGTAATGATTGTGAGTGACAATGGCCAAAGCCCTTGGAGTTGACAAAATGGTCTACAAATAAAATGATACTTCCACTCCCACCGATACAATAAGCTTTCATTCCCTATTTAACTTTTGATGCAAAGCAGGGTTAATGCTCTGTGTCTTGTATTAGTGTGACTACATAATTCTCTGGCACTCTCTAACATAATGCTTTTTTACTATCAATATAACATGTAATTATCACTATATGATAGAATCCCTACTTATATATATCTACAGCAAACTAGACAATATCATTGCATAGTTTTAAACACACATTTAGTTATTCCATTCACAATTAAACCTATAACTTCCATGCTATTGCAACATTCAATTTGTTAAGATGTAAGGTCAGGAAAAATATGCAATTACTGTCCCTTTCTGTGCAATCACAGTGGCAACCGTCTCTGATCTTAGGTATAGATTGACACTAGTCCAGAGAAACATTGTCTTTTTCAAGAACAAAAGAATCAAGAACAAAAATGTCCTCCTACAGAAGACATTAATTAAAATTCTCATGGAGAAAAGGAGGGGAAAGGAAAAGAAGACAAGAATATTCCCAATACTGATTTTTTTTCTCTTGTATTTTTCAAAATATGATGAAAGAAGAAATGCTATTTCTCTATGAATTGGCTATGTGATTGTGCTAATTCTACTAAAAGTCAATGACTAGTGATAGAAAGGAGGTCCAGATTTTGATTTAGCCTATTTTGCATTTCACTAGTTGCCCAAATGAATGGGGAAAACTATTTCCTATTATTCTGAATCACTGCCATGCTGGTTCACAACAGTGAAGAGATCGAAAGGAGACCCCTCCTTGGTTTAAAAAAAAACATTCCTTCTGAAGACTTAATTTTAAAGTTGATTTGTTTGACACGCCATATATCATGGTAGATTCTAAGTAATTTTTCTTCTTTAAAACTAATAGAATTGTGCAGCCCGGTCTTGTTTATACCACTTCATGCACAAAAAGGGAGGAAAAAGTACTAACAGGAAAACCGGCAACTTAACTTTATTTAGATATCTTGGGAAAGTAAACTATCTACTGAAGTCAATGTATCAAGGGAAATTTCATTCTAACTTGAAAGTCCCATGTTCTTAAGATTAATCATTTAAAATACAGATTGTTGGTAAGACCCTGATTTTTCTTTGCCACATCAAAAGGAGGTATCCAAGCTATGGGTATCCAAACTGTGGTAACAGAGGCAGCATGTTTGAAAAGGCCACAGTTTTCTGTGGTGTAGATTGAGACTTGTATTATTGTTTGCCAGCTCCCAACTCTGGATTATGCTTGCTTAAGGGCTATATTAACTGGAATCAAAGTTGTATTAATTCATGGCAAGATAAATTGGATTCTTTCCTGTTTCCTGGGTATAAGTTGCAAAATGAAGTCTGTGTGCTGTTTTCCAAAACAGCCTAAAATAAGCATTGATCTTGTATTTCCCTAAGTAACCTTGATGAGCAAATAAATCATGGCTTTGATTTTGTTACATGATTCCTTTGCCATTATGGGAAAACCTACCACTGGTTTTCACAATTGTGGCATAGGAGGATAACTGCAGTGATCTCAGGAAAGGATTTTGGTAATCTGATTTAAGTGGTTGATAAATTAGGGATTTGTTATATGTTGAAGAAGTGGTATGTAATCTAGAAATCTAAGTTGCTGAAATCTAAAATGCTTGAAGATAGCCTTCTCAGCTTTTCCAAAGCTTGTTACCATTTTGTATTTTTCAGAGACACATTCTTAAATGCCCAGCTGTTCAATAATATTAACTACTTAGTTCAAAGCAAATGAAATCTGATTTACCGACTTGGTCCCACTTATTAATTTTGGGGCACCCTCCACTGAAAGCCGGTCATGATCCAGAAGAAGATGACAACCCTTGAATTTAATTTATGCAGATTATGGCACAATTGCAAATGTTGCTGATATCATCAGCATCATTCAAGAAGGAAGACCATATAGAATTGGAATTTTAAATGTAATTAATTTTATGGCCTGAGAAAAGATTAAACCTGGATTCCATAACAGAAATGAGGTGGGGCAGATTTATGTTGCTTGACCTGGGAAAATATAACTTAGTTCTCTGAAGTTTTGTTTTATTAATAATAGTAAGAGTATTTTTCTCATCTTCCTGGAGGACCAAGGTTGACTCGGGTTTTCATTCCCTCCTATCAAGCTCAGTAGAGCTACCTGTTCTCCAGACTTTGCTTGGTCATTGAAAAGTATGCTTTGTCTTGAACAGAATCACCTAATCTTGGCCCATCTAACAAGACTTCTGGAAATTTCCTCCTTTGTGCTCTCCCCAATCCTTTTAATTTGCAAATAAATGATTCTTTGCAGCTGGAAAAATGAAATATAACTATAGGCAAACTGTCAGAGGCTATGATGCTGCAGAAGTAGACTCATGCATTTACCTTTGTCTGGAATGGTATAAAGCAGGGGTGTCAAAGTCACGGCCTGCAGGCCAGATGCTGGCCCCACCCCACCTGGTTTAGCGAAGGGGAGGAAAGTCCCAATATGTCACATGACGCTGCTGTGATGACATGAGTTTGACACCCCGGTATAGAGTTTCCTGCTTATTCTGTATTCTGAAGAATTTATAGAAGATAGAGAAGTATTTCTAAAGTCAAGAACTGTAGTTGATATAGTATCCCCAGGCTAATAAAAAGCACTTTAGTCCAAGATACTTCTCAGAATCATAACCATTATGTCATTTATTAGGAAATGTAACCACCTTCAACAACTATTTACCTTTTAGCTGCACAACATAACAAACTTTCTGACTTGTCTTGAACTGTGTTTAAGTTTATTGCCCTCATCTAGTTGATTACAATCCCAGGAAATCTTCAGTCGCCCAGTATATTTTCATTATATTTCGTTTGTTCATTGAAAGAATGATGGGTTAGATGAACGTCTTCAGATTATTATTTTTTTTGGTGCTTCAAAGAGCAGGTAAATCTAAATGTTAATTGTTCTAAATATAGTTCCTAATACTGTCGAGCTAATTACAACAATAAGTTAGCACAGAACCAGCCATCACAAACAGAAATGAAAGGTGGGTAGCAAATATATAAGGATTTTGTCATAGGCTTGTATTGAAAACCAAATGTTACATAGGAATGTTACTTCACCTGGTAACTGAAAAGGAGGATAGTAACTGCAAAATAGTTAGGAAAAATGATAATGTAAAAAACAGCAAACACAAATGACAATTTCGCACAGATCTTAACTCTAGAATGTGAGAGGGAAATATGCTCTAGTCTCTCTTGTCTCCAGGGAATCAAATGCAAATAATCTAGAAATGTTTCTTCTGATTTTGAACATAAAGCTTTTGTGATAAGGCTTCTAAAATGTTACATTAGATAATACTACTACTACTACTACTACTACTAATAATAATAATAATAGTATGTGATATTATGTGGCAGGTGCCTTCTGAATTTTAGGATTCAAACAGACAGGAATCTTCCACATAATATGCCAGACTTAACAATTGTTGATAAGAAAGACAAAAATGTCTGTATAGTGAACATAGCAGTACTTGGAGGTAGCAGAATAGAAACAACTGGAGAAGATAACAAAATACAAATTTTGCAAATAAAAATAGAACTGTGGCAACAGAAAGCAAAGGCAGTACCAATAGTAATAGGCACTTTGGGTGCAATCTGGAACAACATTCGAACGCCATCAGCATTGACAAATTCACCATCAGTTAATTCCAAAAGGCAGCTTTATTCAGAGAAGTTTACATCCTGCGGCACTATGTGTAACACCATCAAATGTCCAGATCTGCCTATTCCAGTCCTTGAGAAGCATTGGATAGGTGGACAAAAATGCCAAATCCAGTCTGAACATCTGGCTGAGTGTATAATGAACCATAGTAATAATTTCCCCCTTGTACAAACTATAGAATCAGTACTCTATTAAGAATCAAATGACATAACTCCATCATATCAAATTCAAATAAAAGCAGCATCTACATTAGTCCAGTATCAATTTTATAATTTCTATGTTATTTTATAATATAGGGTGACCCTTTTTGGCCTTTTCCCCCGAATTGCTTTATCTTTCAAATACTGGGTAGGAATACTGATATCCACTGTATCTGAACACTATTATTTTAGACAACTCTAATTAAGTTTAGATTCAACAATATCAAGCAGATGACAAGACAATCACTGTAACTTGTCTGCTACCTTTTTTCAGTTTATCTCTACTTATCAGTTACATAGCTGAGATTAGATCACTGTGACTTGATATTGTAGAACCTTGATTGTTTTGGACTGGAAATGCCATTTAATAAGGTAGCCCCAGGAGCTGACAGTGACAAAATTAAAAGGAGGTGGAGGGGAGGTTAGTCAGTTGTGGGATGCTTTTGTGGGAAAAGAAAAATAATCTTACCACATGGAAGAAATCAAATATAATTGAAAACAAAGACTGGATCACAGGTATTCACTAACAGGCTTAAAATTATACTTCTAGTTACATTCACTACCACTGAAAAGGAATTTTAAAAACGAAAAGTTTCTTAGATCAGTCTATATGCACTAATTGCAATTTTTAATTTGCACGTATCTTCAAAAACTTCAATAAATATATATATAAGCTAAATAATTAAGATCTCAACCTTATTATTTTATGACATATCTTCCATTCAGAAAGTCTGTAAAGATTTGATTGTTCCATCAAATCTTGTGAGACAGAATCTTTGTACCTATTCAGTGAGTTGATTATTTGGTTTGGAATGTTCATATTCCTAGTTTATGCATAATTGCATTGTTCAATTGATTTTAAATGCATTACTGATATTATATTTATCTTGTCTGGTACATATTTGGGAAATTGTTTGCTGCTCAGAAGTTGGTATGTTTGCAGCACTTTAGAAGCTCTGAAAATTAATAAAACAAATACATTCCTAATTTGGATATAGAGGCACTCTAGAGGAAGAATGCTGCTCACATGGTTTTTTGAAATGTATTTTGATTAGTTTAGTGGAATGTCAATGCCCTCTAGATGGGAAAAGATTTTAGGAGTCTTAAAATAAAAGTTAATAAAGAAGTAAAATGATTGAAATATATAAAATTGTGAGCAAGTTGAGAGAAAAAGAATTGAGAAGTTTAATTTGCAATTTGACAAAATGCCAAGATTAAAAGGAGATTTGGGAGTAGTTTATTCTGAAAGGCTCAACATGATTTTATCAACTGAAGATCAAAGGGAATCTTAGAAAAATGATGTTGTAGTTTTTCTAATGCAATATCTAATTCCAAACAATTTCAAAAACAATCCTCCCCCCTCCCTCCTCCCCCAAAGACTCAAGAAGTGCAGCTTTAGGAGTTAAAGGAATGTTGCACAACCAGTAATAATGTTTTATTACTCATGACCATTTCTGCCAAAACAGTTGTAAGTAATTGAACATGAATTATTTTAAAGAAACCTGCTTCTGGTACAGTATTTGTAATCCCAGAGGGCAGCTGAATGGATTGCCATTCAAAATGGCTCAAGCATGAGAAATCCTGATCCCGCAAGTTCATTTTGTTTTAGTCTGAACACTTTCAAGTGTAAGTGTAGGGACCATAGAAATAACAGTGCATTATTCTATAGGCACCCATATTACTTTTTCTACCCCTTTTCCAATGTAGTTCCCCTCAGATGTGTACATACAACATAAAGGATAATATTTAGCTATTACACCTTTAAACTATGCTGATTGCGGATTATGGGAGTTTAATTTTTATTTGAACTGCACAATGACACTGGGCAACCAATCAAAACATAAAAGATTAAAAAGATTGAAGTGACTAGATCAAAATTATAACCGTAGGCCTGGAAGAATAACTTAGTTTTTAACAATTTTTGAAAAATAGGCAAGATAAAGTCAGCACAGATCTTGAGGAGCGGGGTGGGGGGGGTACAGGAACTATTATGAGAAAGGTACCCAATTCAATTAGAAAAGAGAAGGCTGCCTATAATGTCAAACATCAGGATCTCACTTTATAATTTCCTTTAAGTACCTTGAAATGTTTAGATCAGACTGAGTCTAGATACAGATCAGATGTATCATTAACTTGACAAAGCGTAACTATTTTTCCCGGAAATTCAGCCCCGAGTTTCTGTTGGTATTAAAAAGACTTTGCTACATTGAAAAAAACCCCAAAACCCTATTTTTGGATCACACAAGTTCCCAGTGATCCACTAAGAGAGGATTCAGAGTAAGAGTGAATTCGGAGCTGCAGATGAACTGACTGCAGGACTTTCCCATACAGTTTCCAAACAAAGTAATACAACTCATGTACAACCCATGGCACAGTACAACAGTCCTTAAATATGTTGCTAAAAGTTCAGGGTGAGTACTGCTTAACAACAACAACCAGAAAGGAAACTCCAGTGCTTAGAAAAGTTAGAAACTTTAAGCTTTGAAATCATGGCTGACAGCAATGCTGCAATTACCCATTTCAAAGTGAAGGTATACGGACATTATTTCAATGTTTCTCTAACCTTGGGAAGGAAATCCAACACTTTCTTTAACACCCCTGTGAATTTAATTCATGGGGAAGAAAAGGAAAAAAGCCTTTTCATTTTCTTCAGACCTAACTCTTAATCCATTCAGAACCGATGAGAACATTCTTAGTAGAACGTTAACTCTTCACCTGATTTGTTTGTTCTCATTAAGTCATTGTAGGACACATTGTTTGCCTGGTGCCATTTCGTCTGAACGTATGCCTTCCTGTGCAGGAAGTTCTCAAGATTACACATTGTGTTTTTATGGGTCTGTTCCAGCCTATCATGAGCTGTTACCTGAAGACTGACACAGCTGAGAGTCTGTTCAGAGATGTATTATGAAAAACTATGTAAGTGCAAAATAAAGGAAGAATTCAAAGAGTTAGATGAGGGAAGAGATCCTGCAGTGAATAAACAGAAGTTCAAAAGCACAGTGGAATACTTGGCTGATAGATCAGTTGCATATTTATTTTTCTGGCTTGTTTTAAAGCAGAGGGCCTTAGCCAAATATTTCTTTATTTTATATCAATTTTCAGTTTGATTTGACTCACTTCTGCAGAACTTTATTTTGTCCATTTAGTTTTGCTTGCTTAGTCAGGATCTATTTATTTATTTATCTATCTATCTATCTATCTATCTATCTATCTATCTATCTATCTATCTATCTATCTATCTATTTATTTATTTAT
>JAOYMU010000010.1:33229692-33241959 GCA_025802295.1 Psammodynastes pulverulentus
AAGTAGACTTGAGAGTGTTTGACCTGTTTGTTTTGTTTTGCTTTGCTACGACTTCCTCTGTTTTATTTCCCCTAAAAATCCCAGCACTAAAAATGTGTTCACTTTATTATCAAACGTTAGCAAGATGTTGAATGCTCTGGGTTGCGCCTGACCTTGGGGAAAGGAAGGGCTTTGTATTGCTGATGCCAGCATATGGGCTGTCAAAAAGAAAAATACTGCATGCTACAATTTGTTCTATCTGGGACTACCTTTGGTGAGTGCCTCAAAGTTGATGCAAAATGGAAAGTTGCTGGTCGATGAAAGCTGCCGGTAAAATATAAGCACCAAGTGTGGGAATGCTGATTTGCTTCCAGTAAGTCTTTGTTCATAGAACTGACCCTGGTGCATTCATCCCAGATGGAAATGTGGAAAGTACCACTTGCCATATGAGACGAGGAAGAGAGTATTTTGGAGGAGGGTGTACATGCTGTCCTTACGTTGGAGATCTGAATGGTGCTTTCCCTGATGGAATTCAGGAGGACCATGGAAATGGCTCTTCCACAGACCCCTTAATCAAAATGTTATTAATTGGCTTTTAAAGAGTTGAATCATTGTCACTTAATATAGGTGCTGCAGTTAAGTTTTAATGTGGGATTGGTTATAAGTTACAATTTTAGGAGGAGTTTTTTTTAATTGATGGGGTCTTTGTAGTATTGGCAATACAAAATATGAATATAAATACCAAGTTGTAAAATAAAATGAATACTTGTTAAAGGGAGCAAGAACCGGAAAGCCCTAATAGTGAACAAAACTTTCACAATAGTGGCTGTGTTTTTGTATATATACATATACATATACATAATGTGTATATGTATATTTACATATACATTACACATATGTATAGTATATGCATGCATGCGTGCGCATGGCTCTCAGTTACAGGTAACGATCCTGTGCTCGTGTGCTGCTCAGCATGAAAGCTTTAACTCCGCAGAAATATTTTAATGGAAACCAACTATTAGCAATGCCCCAAATAAAATACGGTATATGAAAAATAAATGAATACAACTTGATCAAAACTGCAACAAAAAGCTTAGACATTCCCAATTCTTCCTGTAGTTCCTTAGGATACTCCATAAAAATAGCTTCACCAAGCATGCTGAAATATAATTGGCGTTTTTAGCTATACTGCAAAAGCTGCGAGTGAAGAAACTGCCAACAGGCTGAACTTCAGGTACAGCTGGAGCTCAAGTTTGATTTACTCAGTTTTGTAATCAGTTGTCTAATAAAACAGTATCTTCATAGATAAGGAAAAATGGTTCCATTCCTTGATTAATACTCGTCACTATGTGTATATAACAAGCACGCTAACTTGTTTCTAATATAAATTCAATTCAATAAATAAATAAAATAAAGCTTTCCTGTTACCAGGAAACATGGTGTTGACTTAACATTCAGCTAGATTGCTGAGTCTCTGAAACCTACGTTATTCTGATTCCCATTTTTATTGTAGATTCACTAAACCTCTGTATGTTTTGTTCCATATACAAGGGACAGCTTTAGTTTTGCATGAAAGCTGTCCCTGTCCACATCTCATCCTGTTTATACATATAACAAAATTTTCTAATTTTGGATTTGCTGCAATTTTGGAAATTGTAACATTTTTATTTATTACTTGATTTAGACTCTTTTGTTTAATATGGTGTCAACTGCTGAGCATATGGAAAAGGCTTTTGTAACTATTTAAAAGAGGAAAGGGTTACAATTACCAGTTTCTGGTGTAGCATCCTGAACGATTCCAATTCGAAGTATTGCTGCCCGTGAAGCTTTTGTGTCCCAACCGACTAAATTTCCTGGAAGGACATTGTCAGGACAGTCACTTACGGGGAAGAGGAAAAAAAACCCGGTTTTGTCGGGGATGGGGGTTATTTTTGTAAGGTTTCTGCCACTGACCTTCGCTTTATTTCCTTTCTTGCATCGTGACTATTCTCAGCAGCTCAGGAAATGGTGACGAAGCTTCAAGTTCAATTTACAAGGCTTTTTTTTAAGCCTTGCTTGAAGGAAAGTCAAGAGGACTGGATGCTTTAGTCGGGGTTTAACTCCGTGCTTTTTAAGTTCATTCTGGCAAAATTGAAACTGTCTGATGAAAAGATGGAATTCTTCGCATCTGTGGAGCCAGTCCAAATAAATGCAACTTGATTCCTAGAGTAATTCCGTCTTAGGTTCCGCCAAGGCTTTCTGGTTAAGGGCCCAGTGCCCACAAGAATTCCTGGAAGCTACTTCCTGGGGACAATCCCTTGGAAGCCAATCCGAATCATCCCAGCCTGCAATCTAAGGCCTATTTACCTGCAATCCAGACACAAATGGTTTTATCAGTCACAAAGGCATATAGATTCTATTTGCAATTTAAACGGCAAGAAACTTTCAAAGACCCAAAAGGTTGTACATATCCAAAGGGAGAGGGGGAAATACCCCCCCCCCCAAATAAAAGGGTACTTTTCATCTTCCCCTTAAAAAGAGAACTTATGCAGAGCTAATTGCCCAAAGGGAATAAACTGGTTGCCTCTGCACAACTCAATTTGTTCAAATCGTCTTCCTCTTTTTATACTCTTCGATCCGGGTGGATTTCATCAGATCTTTTTTTGTGTGTGTGTGTACCGTAAAATTGTGGCCAGGTAGAGGAGCATCAGTGAGGACGCAGGAAGCTTCCCCGATATAGAAGTGAAGTTAAAAGTGCAAAGTTAGAGGCTTCGCACCTCTCCATTTGGCAGCTGTTTTCAGCTGCTTTTCCTCCCGCGGGCCTTGCGTGGCGGACTCGATCGCTTCGCTCGCTTCTAAGGCTAGATAAATCAGAGTAATTCTTGCCGGTAGCCCGGGCCTACTTATTCCGAAGGGGATGGAAAGTCACCTGTGTCCGGTTTAAGGTAACTGCAGCAGAGGCTCACCACCGGCGGGAGAGAGTTCGCCGTCGCCCATTTCTTTGGCAATAAGCCCTAGTGGGGAGCCAGACTTGGTCCTGCGAAAATCTGCCCGGGAGATTGTCATCAGGAACTTTAAAAAAAAAAAAGCAGTTGTTTAGGGTTACTAGACTGGGGCTGTACAAATCTGAGCGATTCCCACCACCCTCCGGTAAGAGAGAGTTAGAGATGCCTGTTTCTGCTGCCATCTAGTGGTCGACCGGATTTTTGGCAGCCCAGATCTACTAACTCCAATCTTCTCTTTCCCGCGTGTACTATCGAGGTGCCTTGAAATCTGCAAACCTTAAGAGTCCGTTTGTGCTGTCGCTGAGGGAGAGGGGACATCCGAAGAAGTGAAGTGGCCAAGGAAGTGATTCCGTCCTTCTCAAGCTTTCTCTCACACGCCATTCAGCAACCACGGCAGCCGCACCTACTCAAAGGGAGGTGAGCGAAAGAACTCCGAGATGTAAAAGAAGAGAGACCGGAGTTTGAGGCGACCGGCTGTGGAAGAGATCCTAAGCAGCCCCATCCTCCCCTCCCTTTTAAAATGCTTCTCTTAGGCATCTTTTTAGGGCGCCCTGCCTGGGAACCTCAGTCCGCCCCTTACTGCAACTGTCGAGGACTTCGGGCTCTCTGAACGGATTGAGTTAAAAACCGATTCTTTGCACGGTTCCTCGGTAGAAGCCATCTCGAGGCGTCCAAGCAGCTGAGGAGCGAGACTTCCAAGGACCGCCACCCCCATCCCGGATCGCTGAGTGCACACCTACCCGCCTTCCCCGACCAGGCTTGTCGCACGGCTGCTCCACAACAGCCAAAGGACCCCCAGAGTCACCTCTCTTATCGGTTGCGCAGCTCAGAGAATTAGATCGGATCCAATTGTTGGGGACAGGGAGAGAGGCACGTCGAACTTCCAGGCGCCGTCTTCCTAAATGAATAAACATCCAAAAAAGTTGAAATCCTTTAAAAGCATTTTTTTAAAAAACAAACAAACAAACAAACAAACACTTTTTTCACTTCTTCCAAATATTCTGGGGAAGGTCTCCTTGGGAATAAAGTGGATGTGGCTTCACTTTGTTCGCTTCCTCCTTCCTCAACATCCTCAACTTGGCTATTTCCAGATGGGTCCTTCTCCCAGCTGGCGAAGCCGCTCGGGGTCCTTGTAGGGCTCCTGTCTCAGAAGGGCGAGTTGCCCGGCTTTTTTTCTTCGGACGGGGCTCCGAGCTTCTGGGAGGGAGCGTCGTTTCTGTTTGGAAAAGGTAACTAGGACTTGCCGAAGTAATGCAAAAGTTGTCCCCCATTCCTTCAACCTTCCTGCTTCTTCTGCTTCTCTTCGCCTCTGGGGCTGGGATTCGCAGCATTGAATCCCAAGGGGGGGGGGCACAGAGGATTGATGCCACCCCTCCAAAAAATTATTTAGGCTGCTCAGGGGCATCGAATCAGTCCGCTTAGAGGAGGTCTATTTTGTGCCAAGTGTCCCAGGAAAAGAGAGAGAAGCGCTCGATCCGGAATGAGCCGATTCGAGCCACCCCATTTCGGTGACTGCGGGAGACGATGCGAAACCTGGAGCTGCGAAGTCGGAGTCAATTAGTTTTGGAAGCGGGACTTTCACTCGGCTTGTTAAAAAAAAACCTAAAAATAATCCCCCTCGCTAAATAAACAAGGAAAAATCTCAGAAATTTAAACCCAGTTTCCCCCTGAAATTATTAACCTGCTCTCGTTGCGATGATTTCCGGGTATCGTTTCATTTAAGCGCAAGAACGTTAAGTTTTAATGACGAGAGGAGAATAAAATTCTGCGTAGACTTGACTTTTATTTTCCAGCCGCTTTGTTGCCTGTGGTTAAGCCAATATTGAAAAGTGTTTTCAGCTTCTCAGTCCGAAAGAACTAATTTCTTTTTTACGTCATTGCATTTATTTTTAAATAGGTATTTCTCGAACAATCCTCTAATGTCGAAGCGTACACTTGAGGTATCACGTATCCTTCTAATATCGCCGCAAAATTATTTTTTATGGCTATCTTTCTTGAAATCCACATCATTTGAGATAATTTCGAATTCCTACCTCTCCACTACTCAAACCCTCAATTAAAACGTTTTTTTAATAATTCATAACATATGGGCTATATCTAGTTTTAGCCAGATTTTAATTTGCCTTCGTTTGCTTTGGCTACCTGCCGATTAGACAGGATCAGATCGAAAGCGGCACATTTCACCTCTAATTCCTAAACGGATTCAATCTCTTAAAAAGCCCCGTTAACAGCCACGATGATTTCAACAACAAAACAACAAAAAGTCCAGTTTGACTTCAAGGCGAACTTTTCCGAGGATCGCTAAAACGAAGGTTAAAATAAAGCAGCGGTTTTCATAGCGGCCGCTAGTGGGTGCTGTCGCTCTATGAAATTACACACAAATGGAAGCAGGCTAAGAACGCAGCGATTGGGTTGTGTAAAAAGCGAGACCCGCCGCGCTAGCGCGTCCTTTAATTTCAAGACGCGGCTCCAAACTTTGTCTCAGGGCTTCCCTTCCGACGAATTCTTGGTCCGTTTGGGGCTCGGCAACCGAACCCAACCGCCCCGCCCATAAAGCCCGTAGTCAGTGCCAGGGCTTGGGAGGCCGATTAACAAAGCGACCCCACGGGCGGGCGCAAAAGCGATACAGATGCGCTGCGCGGGAGAACTTGCGCCGTCAGCTCGAAAGTCAGAATACCTCGCGCCCCTCTGGTTGGTAGTAAGAATTTGCGCAAGTCGCAGGATTGCACGGGGCGAGTTTGTAACGAGCCTAGTGTCGCAAGCGAGCCATACAGGCTTTTAGCAAGGGTAAGGGTTCAAATGCACCCTCCTCCCGGCGCGCTCCTTATTGCCAGCAGCGAGTCCGCAAGGAACTTTCCAGGGCTAGGACCTGGCGTCTGTAACTCGAACCTAAAAGAGTCGCGGGGTCGGCGGTCAGAGGCCACCTGCCTCTGAGGAGAAATAAGGCGAAGGTAAAAGTTGGCGAGTTCTGAAGGACGTTCTTGCCTTTCGAGCTAGCAAGGCTTGGCGGGGAATGAGAGAAGTGCGAGGCGCTCCTTGCGCCCAATCCTTAAGAAACACACCTGCGCCCAGCTGGGGCGGGGGAGCAGCGCTGGCTTCTCGGCTCCTCAGAGCAGCGCCCCGGCCGAGGCGGCTCGCGCTGCAGGATAGGGCGCGTTACCTGTCCCTCCCTCCCCCCCTCTTTTTCCCGCGCCGGCCCCGCCCCTTTGGAAGGTGGGCTCCGCTTCTGGGCGTAAGTGACAGAGGCGCCATCCAACCAGCGCAAGAGTTGCTGGAGAAGGGGGGTGGCTGGGTTTATAATGAGGAGGCAGGGCGCGGGAGCGGCGACTCGGAGCTTCACTCTCGCGTTCGGAGTCGAGGAGGAGACCGCGGCAGGAAGCCCGGCAAGACGCGGTCGAGCGAGCCTTGAACCAGTGGAGGAAGAGGGCGGCGGCGGGGGAGGGGAAGCGGCGGCGGCGGCAGCGGGAGAGAAAAGGCAGCGGCCGCTCTGTGTGGCCCCGGCGACGAATGTGAAGTCGAGGGCTCCTGCTTGGCCTCTCGCTCAGTCTTCTCTTCCTTGCCGTGTCGTTGTCGACGTCGGCAGTGCGGGCGCTGGGAGCCCGCCGGAGGCATCATTGCCTTTGCCGGGCTCGCCCCGCTGAAGAAGAGAGGAAAAGCCTTTGGACGCCGGGAATAAGCAGCCTCTTCTGGGCGGCCGGGAGGGCGATGGAACCCCACGGATCTGCCGCCGGGCGGCACCGGCTACCTCGCTTTCTCCAGGTGGATTTATAGAAGGGGCGAAGAAAACTGCGGGCGCCGCCGGGGAATTAATTGGGCGTCCTCGCTCGGTTTTTCCTTCGCGCTTCATCTTGGTGGCCGCCGCCGCCGCTCCAAACTACCGGCGGCAAGGCGAGGCGGGAGCAGCTGAGCGCAGCAGCAGCGGCGGCGGCAGGACTGAGCGACGGGCGGTGCTTTTCGTCGTCGCGCTCCTTTAGCGGCGGCCAACCGGGGGCGGGAGGCTCCCGGGGCCGCTTGCACCTCGCCTGCCTTCTACCAGCTAGGGATTGCCGTTCCATGCCGGCGGCCGTGCGCTCGACGACTTAAGCCGGGAGGGCGAGCTCGTTGGCTGCCCGGGATTTGCCTCTGGTGGTGGCTCCTTCGTGTTGGGGGGAGATTGTGGACGCCTCCGTTCTTCCGGACGCCGCGGAGTTGGCGAACCTTTGGGGCAGAGGAGCCGGCGGCGGCGCCCCCGACCATGGTAGCGCGCCGGGAGGGATCCCCGCTCGGGAAATGCTGCTGGGGGATCTGGGTGCTTTTGTGCCGGACGGCGCTGGCCAGCTCTCTGGTGCTGGAGCCCATCTATTGGAACTCCTCCAACTCCAAGTAAGTACCCGGGGAGGCTCGCGTCTTCCCCAGCCGTGGCGAAGGCGGGTAGTCGAGGGCAGCCTCGCTGTCTAAAGCGGCCGGGCCCTTTAGGCAGGCCGCGGCGTAGCCATCCGAGAGAACTGCGGGAGGGCAAATGGGTCGCAAACCCTGGCGAGAGCCCTCCGTCGGAGAGGCCTGGGAAACGGGACTGACTGACAAGTGGAACAAAACGGGGGAAAAGGAACCGCAGTTTAGTCCTCGACCTTCCTCTTCTAGGCGGGCACTTCAGTGCGGGAAAGAGTGTGTGTGTGTGTGTGTGTGTGTGTGTGTGTGTGTGTGTGTGTGTGTCGAAGTATAGTGCAGCGATTTTTAAAAAAATATTATTTTGCACGCTTCGCTGCATTGGTGGGAGAGACATTCCGCTGCTTGAGAAGCGAAAACGCGGAGCGTCTCTTGCCCGCGACCCCCATGCTGGTCTTGAGGCTTTCCTTGAAAGGAACGCAGCCCAGCGAAACGCAGGGCTCGGAATCATTTCTTGGGCGAGGAGGGCAGCAAATGACCGGCTGAGGGGCCCCCGAAGCTTTTCTGGCCATGCGAAGTGTTAATAGCGGGCCTGGTTTGCCAGAAACGTAGGTCCTTTGAAGAGACAAACTAGCCATCCTTCTTCCAGGATTGCAGCCTGTTGAGGAAAGGACGTGTGTGAAAAAGTGGGGAGGGATTGAAGGAGTCCAGCGTCTTCCCAGTTTGCCCTTCTTTGTAGTCCCAGGTAAAGGCTCCCAGGCTTTATCAAGGCTCATTCTAATTTTGTCAGCAGAAACCAGGCCAGTGCGTTGAGGAAACTGTTTGCCTAGCCGAATGTTTTCCCACTGTTAGTCTTCAGGGATCCAAGCAGAACAAAGATAATAGGCACCCTAGAAAGGGTTGGGACTTGTGAAAGAGTTGATGCAAAGAATTAGAAAGTGACATTTGGTGGGAGTTTCCATCTTAAGTCTCCCCTCCCTCAGTAAAGCTTCTGGGGTAAACTTCTGGAACTGTTCAGAGAAAGTTCAGAGTTTCCTACCATATGATATAATAATGAAGTATCATACTGTAAGAACGTGCTTATCTAAGGGATTTATGCTTAGAATAAAGGGGGGAAAGAATTTCTTTCTTTCCCCTGTTGAAGAATATCTTCCTGCTAATAACTACGGTGAGCCTGTTAACTTTTGCACTCTAAGAAACCATTCTTTGAGTTGATTTTTCTGTGTTTTGTTTCTAAAAGAAATGTAGAGGAAATTAAATTCTCTTCTTTCTTGAGAAAACATTTTTTTTTAAAAGCCACATCAATCTCCATGATTTCTTAGCAAGTAGTTTATTGAAAATGATTATAGTGAGATCCGCTTCTCTGCATAACTTCCAAAGCTTGCTGGGCGTGAACAGACTAGACTTTTCTCTGTAAAATAATCCAGCTGGATTGGAACAGCCTGTCTCACAAGTGTGAAATAGTTTATGGGTTGGGTATACTATCTGCAGCTCTAAAACAACACACATTTGAATTTATGTCTAAAAGTGAAAACTTTTTAAAGATACTGTATTAAGTTCATAAAACTAAAATATTCTGATGTCCATCATTTTTCTCCCACTCCGCTATTGCTTCTGCCCACTCCTCTCTTTTCCCCAAAGGGTTTTTTTTTTTGTCCAAAGCAGCCCTGATAATATAGTTAGTTAAATGTTCAGTTAAAACCTGATTAAATGAAGAATGGCTCTTTTATTTTCATTAAAACGTGGAAAACTGCCCTACCCTTTGGGAGGATCGTGAAATGCTTGTCCAGGTTCAGTAACACTTTCCTCCTTTCCTGAGATAGATGTACACTCTTACTACTGCTGGAGAGGGATGCCAAGAGCTTATTTTAGCGTTCTCTCTGCAACTTAGAAAAGATTTCAATTACATTCAGTTTAAACTAGAAAAGAAATCTGCCTCAAAGGATTAGTAGACTTTATTTGAAGTGCTTGTGGGTATGTGTGTAACTACATGTTGAAGTGGAGAAGTTATCTTAGTATATAATAGTGTTAAGATTAGTCCTAGGGAAAAAAGCATATTCTCCCACCTTTAGCTGCAGTCTAGTGATTTCATTTTTCCTACAGAGGTCACTCTTCCAGTACATAAAAGCCCACTTAGCTGTGCTGTAGTCCTTTCCGTCTCCCTTCAGTTTCCAGGGCTTACTTGCCTACGTGCTCTTTCCCCCTACTCCTTAACCAAGGGTTCATTTTCACTATCAAATGATTTACTTGACTCATCGTTTATAACAGAGGGGCCTTGTCATCAAACGGATTCTTCAATTTTATTTGATAGAAATATTACCAACAGCTAGTTAACTGTAATTTAATCAGCAGCACCTTCTTCTACTTGTTCGAAATGCTGCATTCTCTAAATGCAGCATTTTGAATAAGCGCCCCATGATAGGATTGAAATGTATTGGTATTAATTATTCAGGTTTGTTCACCTCTCTGAGGTAGCATGTGCAAAAGGCCTGCACTTTGGATAAATGCATTAGTAACCCTACCCTGTGTGAAATGAGTCCGATTGTCACTGTTAATCAACGTATTGTATTTCTGGGTGCTTTTCTGTTCTGAGCCCAAAGGATAGCATTTTATTCCTTCAAAGAAAGGAAAGATCTTTATAGAGATTTTTTTTCCCTCCTTGCCTCCCCTGACACTCTACTTAGAAGGATCCAATGTTGATATGGAGAGTTGCAGTCATAAACATACCTTTCATGTGTTTACTGCAGAATGGGATTTACTTCTGAATAAACATGCATAGAATTGCATTGTAATGCTTTTTCATAGTTTGAAGACATAATTAGCATAATTGATACTAAGCCCTTGTTGCTCAGGGTGAAAGCTTACTATAACTTAGAAATCTGTTATTCTGAAAGTGATTCAGTGGAGACTTGGTCAAGACCAAGTCCCATCAAATGCGAGGTAATGCCATAGAAGGTGAACCAGCATTCTCTCACGACCTGATTTCCCAAATTCCAGTTCTGTGATTTATATTGGTAGCTAGCATATTTAACAGTGATTAGGAAAAAAAAAAGGAGGCTGACAATTGGAACTTTCATATTAATGTTCCAACTGTGGCTTAATGCCTCTGTTATGAAAATACCCTAATCTTTTTTTTTAATTCATAAGAGATACCATATATGTTACGCTTTGCTCTCAGATTTTTTTGTAGGTGATTTCTGTGGTCTTCTCAATCATTTTAAAAAATAGATACGAAGACGAGATAAGCTCTTGAATAGCTCTAGTGACAGAATGAAGAAATTTTTTTTATCTTTGTGGCCAGTAGGGCGATTTCCCAATTATATATAAATCCCAGACTGAAGTTTTATTAGGTGAGTTTCAGAGTGAAGGACAGACACATTTACTTTACTTAAATTTGTCCTAGAGAAGTTATGTCAGCCAAATATTCTGCCAGTGGTGGAACTCTTCTCTTTAACGAGATGTAATTTGACTAAGGAAAAGCAAACAAATAGCCAAACAGTATCCCGATAACCTATTACACATAAAATCTGCAGCAGTTAGCCTGAATAAACACCAGCCTGTCAGAGACTGATAAAATGGCCTACAATTGATGGGCCTATTTAAGCTGTCTCTTCAGTAGCATAAACCAGCCTGCTTCTCATTGTTTGTTTGTGAAATTCTTATTCTTGTTTTCTCGTAGGCAAACAAATGCACATTCACTACTGAATGAATAGCTCCTTGAACTGTGCTCTGCAATTTACTTTGGGTTAATCTTGTCGGTTTTAATACAGAGTAGGAAGAAAGTGGGGGAATCATGGGGCTGAATTGTGAGTGCCTTCACATCACTATTCCTTGCATTTTGCCAGGATGATAAACTACTTGTAACAGACAGTCTTGTTTTAGAGAGATACAAAAGCTATTGGAGGAAGGAGAGACTACATCTTGCAATATGTCTGGTAAACCTTCTTAATGATTTATTTAGGAACCCAGAGCCTTGCTTCTTAATCTTAACTATTATTATCTTGTGTCTATGAAATATAATTTATATAGGGGTACCCGGAAATCACTACAAATACATTATTTTTGTGAGTTATAGATGGTGCAAATGAAATCTTTATCACTCGCTGGATGTTATCTCCCCTAATGTATAGGGTTTAACTGGGAACTCATAAAACTGTCTTCATAATAAAAAAAGCATATCTCTATAAAGCGCATCTGACCTTAATATAGAAAATTAATTTTATATAATGAAATTAAGTCTAATTTTCAGATTTCACTTTAAACCACATTGCCAATTCTGATTTAAAAGAGTGTAGTCCTAGCTATGATTAATCTAAATCTATTTGAGAAATATCCATATGCTTAAAGAGATTTACTGATTTCAAGTAGTGACCTCCAGATATGTTGGACTGCAATTCCCATGAGTCATGTTGGCTGATAGGTATGGGAGTGGCAGTCCAATATCTTTGAAGGACACAAGATGCAATGAGTAACTCAAGCTTTTTTTTTTTTAAAGATAATGCTTACCGCACAGCAAAAGGCTATATTTGGGATGCAATTTCTTTTTGCCTTCATATACATTATTATTGCTATTATATGATCAGTTGGAAACATAGTACATTATGTGTACATACTACCGGTATGTGTACACATTAACACACACAGAGAGAAAATATCAAAGCTTTTTACCTGTAAACTTTCTGAAGTAAAGCAACCCTTAATTCAATTTTTTTTTATTTAGCATATGGCATGTTAATTCAGTAATTGCTGTAGACGATGCAGTGACTGAAAGTCAAGTTGACTTAGGAAGTTTTCCCCTCTTTTCTTTATATCTTTCTTCTTCTCTGCTCATGATCTTTGATGGGGAAAGTGTAATGGCAGTATACTGTACCATATAGGGAGTTTATTAAACCAACCCTTTCTCTCATCTTCCTGCCTTCCTTCCTTCCTCCCTCCCTCC
>JAOYMU010000010.1:33258098-33270095 GCA_025802295.1 Psammodynastes pulverulentus
AGTATAAGCCGAGGGGGTGCTTTTTCAGCACAAAAAATGTGCTGAAAAAGTCGGCTTATACTTGAGTATATACGGTACATTAAAGTTACAAGGACATAAAGGTCTTTTTACTAACAGGTTGAAGAAGGGGACTATCTGTTGCTGCCGAAATGTTGAATCACAGTTCTGCCATGGTAGCGTAGCCAAAATGAAGTGTGCAAGGAGTTTTAATTCAATAATCTCTGAACAGCCATAGATTTCTTAACTCTTGGATAACAAAGTGTCTGTTTTTGTGTATATGGGTTGATGAATACATATAAAACCTAATTTGGGGGGGGGCATTGATTTGATCTGATTGTGGTGACTGTCGATCCTTAGAAATCACATAGACTCTTCTATGACAATCTGTCCTAAACCTGATCATTCAGGTCTAATTAACATTGCATCCACTGTAATTAAAACTAGCCACATTGCTTCTGGGCACCCTCTCCTCTTTCCTTCTATCTTTCTTAGCATTATTTATATTTTTAGGTAAATCTGGTGTGTGCTCATTGTTACTTTAATGATTTGATTTTTAATCTTGCCCTTCCGTTTACCTGTAAGCAATGGTATTGCAACTTTGAAATGGAAGATCGGGATCCTTTAAATAAGTCAATTGAACCAGATGTGTAAGCTATGGCATGGAAACATTATTTTAGCAGAATCTATGAAAATTGAATTAAAATGATTGTCTGTAGCCAAGAGAAATGGAATCATAAGCCCTTTGAAGAATGTTTAGCAGAGGGAAATGTACCGAGGGGCTTTGGGAAGATTTATATTGAATCCGTTGCCTACTTTCTAAAAGAAGATTGGATTTTCTGTAACAAATACAACAGCATCATCTTGTGGCTAACAGCCCAACATTGCATGAGAAACTTCTAAGCTTACTTATAACAGAGGGATCTTTATTTTAGTTAGATACGCCATGGATCTATTTTAATTCCACTGGAGTTGTGAGGATAAACTATTGAAATCACTCTCCTTTCACATAAGTGAGGTTGGATTGTAAGAAATGACTACATTTCATACTTGCTCTGCTTTCAAAAGCCATTCTAATATAGCACTATTACATTTCAGGGATCGTGACTTGCTTTAATAAGCTGAAATATCAATAAATCTTTTTTGGAGCGCATGTAATCCCTTCCTCCCACCCCCCTTTTTTTTGCATAAGTAAAACACAGCTTCTTTCATCCGAACTGGAAAGCCATAATTTAATGGCTTTGGAATGCAATGAACCTATTGTTTGCATTTATACATTGGTTTGTTAAAGCCGTAAATCATAGTTTTCTGATTTGGATGAAATTGGGTTGCTCTTGCATAAAGGGAACAGCAATGTATCACTGATGCTTTGGCTTATTAAGCAGCTATACGGTCAACATGACATGTGCTGCCCACTCACGTTGTGATTGATTCCTCTCTTCCACTTCTTAATATATCTGTAAATTTAATTTGGCAGTTATTAGTTCAACTCAAATTTCCATTCTTAATCGCTATTTCAGACATTTTAAAAAAATTATTATTTTTTTGTTATCTGTATGACTGGTGTCAGTGTACTTAGCTTTACAGGAGCTGCTTGTGTCTCTCAGTTTAGATGGGCTGTAATATTTGGCCCTCTCGTTTACAATTTTGATGACTGGGTAATTTAAGGGGCAAAATCTGCACCCATTTCATGAGCCACGGTGGCGCAATGGTTAGAATGCAGTACCGCAGGCTACTTCTGCTGACTGCCGGCTGCTTGCAATTTGGCAGTTTGAATCTCACCAGGCTCAAGGTTGACTCAGCCTTCCATCCTTCCGAGGGGGGGGTTGTAAAATGAGGACCCAAATTGTTGGGAGCAAGAAGCTGACTCTGTAAACCGCCTAGAGAGAACTGTAAAGCACTGTGAAGCGGTATATAAGTAAGCGCCGTTGCTAAGCGGTATATAAGTAAGCACCTCCCAGAACAGGCTCTGATGCCACCTACTTTGCAGGCATGCTTGCCTTTGACATGCAATCAAAACCTGCCATAGTCCTTGACTGATGGAAGTCCCATAAAACTTTTCGACTGAAATCAGCATTAAATTGCAACAAAGCAGAATGTCATTTTACTAAAAGAAAAAAGAAAAAAACCAGCAGCTGAACTATTTAAATGCAGTTAATGGCATGTTATAAAAGCAAGTATTTGCTACCCCCATTAATACGGCGTGAAGACCTCTCCTTCATGAGGTGAAGAGACTGACTGGGGATGATGGAATTAACACCGTGCTGCTACCCCATATTAAATCTGAATGTATTTGATTTTTATTTATACACTAAAAATTGTACATGTTTATTCATAGCATTTGCAGGTTGACGCATTCACAATGAGCTGGCAGTTTATTTCAGAAATATCTTTAGAGAACCAATGTACACTAAAGCATCAAAGGTGAACTAATCAGTGCATTGTTATTAATAAAATATAAGGCATGTAAATAATTAAATAATAGATACATTGTTCAAATAAAACCCCAAATGCTTGTTTGAAAAGTTTGTTTTCCTGAGGCAACAGTTCAAGTCCTGAGTGGCAAGCAAACTGAGGAATTGAGAAATAAGAACATCTTTGGATGTGTGAAAAGATATTTATTGCTGATGGGATAATATAATGGATTTCTCCAGCTCCACCTATACCTAGCATAATTTAAGCATAGGTATTCAGAGTCTCTTTTTCATGCTTTCCCCTCCACCTGGGCTCAGGTGCGTCTTTCACGACACTCCTGTTTCTTCCATCCTGCCCACGTCTATTAGATGTTCCCAGTCCACAAAGGTGAGGCTAGACAAACCACAAATGACACTAAATCACAAAATAAGCATTTCAACTAAAAAAACCAGTAGGCCTCTTTTGCCTCACCCCATGGAGGTGGGTAACAACGGGCAGCTTCTCCCAGTTTGGTTGTATTAGGTAAGAGGTTGAAGAAGGCAGCTCTTCAGCAGCTTAGCTGCTAACCCACATAAAGAACTTGACAGCCTGTCACAAGCATTTTAAATTGTGTGCGAGAACCTATTGGTGGCAAATGTAGGGCTCACAGTGCAAATGAATCTGCTCGTGATGATGAGTGCCTGGTTACCAATTAGCTACTGTATTAATTGCCAATTGGAGTTTCTGGGTGGTCTTTAAAGACAGCTCCATGAAGAGAACATGGTGACATGCCAGTGTGAGTAGCAATAAGAATGTGAATCACTGTTATGAAATCCTTTTGTTCTGGGAAGGATGACTAAAACTTCTCCCTTTCCATCTAGTAGTAACTATGAATTTATAAACAACAGACCTACTTTCTCAGGGGGTAGTACCTCTCTCAAGAGACATCTTCGGGACTGACAGAGAACTATGAGAAATAAATAACTTGCCTTGCACCCTTAGGCTTCAACAATCTTCAGATACCAAGGCCTAAGACAGTATTCTTAGCTGGACTTGAGGTGATGATGTACAGTTGGAAATCAAGTGCATCCAAATCAATGGATTATGTGACCTGGTGGTGGCATGGAGATGCTGAAAAACATGGAGGGGAGCGGGAGAAGACTGAATCCAGGGCCCTTCATATGGGAGTGTCCATAAGGCCGACCATTCCAATACTGCCATCCCATGGAACTGCCTGCTAAAGGAAGATTGGAACGCAGGGGTGGGATCCTATTGGCTATTGGTTTGGTGATCGCATGCGCACATACGCAGCTAGGACAAACCCCAGCTAAAGCGCTTCTCCGCTGCTTTAGCGCGGCAATCCGCTCTGCCGTGCCAGTTAGCTGAGGGGATAAAGAGCACCAAAGCGCAGGGGCGGGTGTGAGGGCCCCAAAAAATGCCCAAACACCGATCGTTGGAGCTACCACTTCATCGGAGCTACCAGTTCCGGGCCGAACCAGTAGGATCCCACCCCTGCTGGAACGGCAGAAGAACATTGCAGCTCATAACAGCTGACAGGTTTTGTTGCACTGTGAGGTAGCAGAGAGTAAATCGGCTCTCTTCTTTCCCTATGCAGCCCCTATCCCCACACATAAACTGCTGACCAGATTGATCAGTATCTCTGGGCTGAGAAGAACCTGCTTGGAAAGAACTAGATGCTTGTGCCGTCCAAGCAGAATGGCCCTGAAAGGCAAAAGACTAAAGGGGAAGAGTTGGATCTACACCAGGAGTGTCCAACCGTGGCAACTTTAAGACCTTTGGACTTCAATGTATCTCTGGGCTGGGGAATTCTGGAAATTGAAGTTGCCAAGGTTGGACGCCCCCGGTCTACTTCTTTCTGAGGTGAAAACTTTTTTATTTATTCAGGCCGGTTTAGCCTGAGCTTTTCTCCGGTCCAGGCCCCAGGGTTTTTATGGTTGCTTTTAGATGTAGGGTCATAAATTTTATCTGTATTTTATCTTTATTTATTTTATATTTACTGTATAGGTTTTTATGTCTGCTTGACTGTTACCCGCCCCGAGTCCCTTTGTGGAGATGGGGCGGGCTATAAATCAAATAAATAAATAAATAAATAAATAGCTGCATGTGAACAAAGTTAAGAAAAAGTGGGAAGGTGTGAAGAAAAGTAGCCAAGTTTTTATCTTTCTTATCTCATGATCATTCTTGAAGAAAGATGATACTGTATATAGCACAAAACAGAAAAGAAGAGACAGAGGGTAAATCACAGAATGAGTAAGAGTAAAAGTGCAAGAAATAGATTACATTCCTACCCTTTGCAACTTTGCTAAGTAGAAATCACTACAATAGTAGATTTACAGCAGTTGAGTCTGTCTTGATTACTGTAACAAAATCTCCTGAGTTTTGGTTAACTTAATCTACACTCTGTGTATTTTTATTGGGAAACCAATCTGATTCCTTCCAAGTAATCTTACAGGGAACCATTTCCAGATATTAGTAACTATTGAAAGTATATCTCAGTAACAATACTTGATAAGATATACTCTCTCATCCGGTTAATAATTCTTTCATGAAGGCTCTTGTGATCCATTTCCTAACTGATACTTGGCAGGAGGAAACAAATACAGGATTTAATTTTGGTTCTCGAAGGAATCATAAGCTAAGGTCAGAAAAGGAATGAATTTCTCATTGTCTTAATTTTTTTCTTTTTTAACCAATCAAGATTCTAAAACTTTTGACAACTTTTATCCTACTGGTAGAAGTGGGTAGGTAACTTTGAAACTGTTCACCTTTCAATAAATGGCTCACAATATGATTGTGAGCTGCCCAGATAGTAAGATGGGTGGCAAACAACCATATAAATAAATAAGATAACTTTTAAGCAGAAATGAGAATAGCGAATTAGATTCAATTACAGATAATCCTTGCTTAACAATCAGCAACTGTTCAAATGTCGTCCTGGGTTCCACCAGCCCTGGTTCAACATTTCCTGTTTTCTTCCTGACTGCACCAGAGCTCTTTCCAGAGGCCGCATACACCATTTTTGTGATAGTTCGGAAGTCTTTTGAGGTCATCTGAAACCTTGTGAGAAGGTGTGTATGCCTTCCTTCAAATTTTTGCCTTCTAAAGCATCAGGAGAATGGTACATGTGAAGGAAGAAGGCTTATACACATGGCTAACAGTTGCTGGGGGCAGTAGGGCCTGCTGAATGCAGGTTGTTAGGGCTTTGTACTGGGATGACAGGCTGCAACCCAGGTATTGAGGTGGCACTCCTCAGCAGTGGTGGCGCCACCAGCACTGGGACTAAAGTTACAATCCAGGGATGGCAGCAGCTGGCCAATGGCGGGTTGAGGCTCACTGGTGCCCTAAGCACTGACAAATCTTGGTGCCTCCCTTCTTTGTACATACTATACAAATGAAGCCAAGCTTTTTTCTTTCTCAACTTTGTGGTGTCCCCTTTGGGTCTGATACCCTAAGCACATGCCTAATCTGCTTAATGTTTAATACACCACTGCAGCTGGCTGATATTGCTGAAGATGCAGGCCTCTTTTTAAGCTCCAGTGCCATTGATTTTGCCACTGTGGAGTGCCACTGTGCAGATTGGCCAAAAGGGTAGACGAGGGGAAGATAGGTAGGGCAAACTGAACAAACAACCAATTACCTTATTGAGACTTGAAACACAGAAGGACCAAGCTGGGAATGGTTTCTTAATAATTGGTGGGATTCAATTAACAATGGCAGCAGGGACTGTTGGGATTTCTGCATTAAACAATGTGGTCATTTGGTATCACACTTATGAACCACATTGCTCAAGGTAAAGGTTCTCCTCACACATATGTGCTAGTCATTCCCGACTCTAGGGGGCGGTGCTCATCTCCATTTCAAAGCCAAAGAGCCAGCACTGTCCGAAGATGTTTCCATGGTCGTGTGGCTGGCATGACTAAATGCCAAAGGCGCACGGAAGGTGGTCCCTATTTTTCTACTTCTATTTACGTGTTTTCGAACTGCTAGATTGGCAAAAGCTGGGACAAGTAATGGGAGCTCACCCAGTTATGCAGCACTAGGGATTCAAACCGCTGAACTGCCGACCTTTCGATCAACAAGCTTAACGTCTTAGCCATTGAGCCACTGTGTTCCTATCACATTGTTTAGCAATAGAGATTCTGGTCCCAATGTCCTTAACGAAGGACTCCCCGTAATTTACAACGAACTGTTTGCTGTCAGCATACAGATTTAATGATGTTACTTGATTTAAAAAAAAGTAGGAGAAATCCTAATTGAGAAAAGGATTAAAAAAGATGTTATAAATTTTACACAGGTGAATCTATATCAGGCATTATTTACTGTGACTTTGATTATGACTACTGTAGTCTAAAATCTGAAGATGGTTCAAAAGAATGATAAGAAAAAATTGCTACTTAAAAGAAAAAAGGCCCACAAATTTCATTTTTGCAAAACTGAATTTTCCTTAGTCAGATTGCCAAAAACAGGATATAATCCAATTCCACTTTCAGCCACATAAGCTTTCTGGGAATAAATATGCACGCCAATAATTTATAGGTTATAAAAATATATTTCTCACATTAATAAAAATGAGCACAATAACATTTCCTTTTATTTGGATGTTTCACTCTTGACTGTTTTACAGAAGCTATTACTCTGTTAGATTTTCCCATTAATATTCCCAAATGTGCTATCTTAAATGGATAAAACTCCATGTGTTTGACTCTAAGGGTGAATGAAAGTAAGAAAAAAATTAGTTCAACCTGTTCCTAACTTTAAAAACATAATTTCCTCCAGAATAATTGTATTCAACAGAATAATTTAAAAAACCAAAATTCTACTACGTATTAGCGAAAGGTTTTGGATAGGACACTTCCGTTCCCTAATGCTAGCTATTTCTGATGTTCTTGTTTTTATAGTTTTCCATTGTTCAATTTTTTAAGCAACAACTTTTAAAATGATAAATTGTGGATTTTGAGGACATGATCTTGTATTGTAATATGTAAACACTTATAAAGAATATCAGGTTGCACGACCATAGGCAAAATATGATCTTTACTTTCTCTCTTTTGCTTTAAATTATATTACACATACAGAAATTACTTTCAACTTTTCTTTTGGGTTTAATGGAAAAGATTTAGAAAAAAAACAATCCCAGGGACTTTGATGTTACATATGTTAACAGCAGCAAGATTACTTTATGCCAAAAAATAAAAATAAAAATGGATGAATGGCTGCAAAAGTTGATGAAGTTAGCAGAGATGGACAAAGTGACTGCTCTGATTAAAGAAAAGAACACAATTTTGTTTCTACTTGGAAGCCACTTTTGGATTTTGTGCTTGAGTAGAAAAAAATGTAACTTTGATTTTGGGTTTTGCTGATTAAGTAGGTTTGTTGTTATAGAAATGGCTAGTTTGTATTATTAATGTAAAAGTAAAACGTTGAAGTTTGATGCTATTATCTTATTCTACTGCACCAAAAGGAGCCAGAAGTCAATGCCTTTTCTTTCTTTTTGCCCTATGCCCTACACTTTTAGCTTTTCCTTTTCCTCCCTTATTTTTCCAATATTTTCTTTTCTATTTTTGTATTTGGATAAACTAATAAAATTTTGAATTATTGATGTTAAAAAAAAGAAATTACTTTTGACTCTAGCGTAATATGATACAGAAAGTTCAGTAACTGAATCTTTGGAGAATCATTCTTAATTCAACTAATTCAGTTCTATTTGAATTAAATACACACCATCAACATAAAATTACTGAAGGGGGAAAAGTAAGGATTTTTAAGCTCTCTCTCTCTCTTTCTCCCTCTCTCTCTCTCTTTCTCTCTCTCTCTCTCCACTGTGGATAGAACTAATGGATGTAGAATCTGTGGGGAGTGCATTTTTCAATCCACCGGGGTCTTGTAAATGTACTGATGTGGCTATTATAGAATGCCTTCATTCATATATGTGCCATTACATAGGCAGTGCCATCAGTTGATCTCATTTATAGCTAGACAGAAAGATACTCCAGAAGGGGATATGTAAGTACCATTCTTATTCTCATGGGTAGCAAATGAGAGAACAAGATGACTGTACTTGTTAGTAGGCGGGAGCTGGTGAGCCAGTCTTTTCCCCAATGTATGGCAGATATTAAAGTACACAGAGATAGAACGACACCGCTTACAAGTGAAAATGAAGTATTTCAGAGTTGCTTAGAATTGCTTTTACTGTTTTATAATCAGTTGACTATTTTCAGCTGGTTTGTTTAATATTTCATGCCATGACTGGTTCACATGCATGCGTGAACACACAAACACATAAAAGTTTTGACAATTAAATTCTACAAAGGAGAGTCTCCTTTTTCTTCTTAAGGAGCTTTTATGTATTCATTATGCAGATTAGTATTAAATTAAACTAAAATGCTTTAAACATAATAAATAATTTAAACCACTGGTTACAAAGGCTTACACACAGAGGTTTGATTTTTATGTATATAAAGCATCTCTGTGACTTAAGTAGAACTACTCCCATGTGTAAAGTTAACTACTAGTGTAAAACTATGCAAAATTAGTGCCCTAAGGCTCTTTTCCTCCTGCAGTGGGATTTGAAGAATTCTCATTAAATCAGAGGAAGTCATTTGCATCCTGTAGAAGAATAGGCCTGTTTTTTTTTAAAAAGTCAGAATAAATTTAAATGTAACGTAATACATTTTGCAACATGTTTATTTTTTTCTGGGTAGAATGATAAGCAAAAGGTACATAAAATATTTAATTGTAGAGGTGGAATAACAGAACCATAAAACATATTGTAAGGATGGTAATGATTCCCATTTCCAGTTTTATACATAACTTTCCCGTGGAGTATTTCTCGAATAAGAAGAAAGCATTGTGTAAAAAAAAGGGAGGGAGGGAGGGAGCAAAGAGAAAGAAAGAAAAAAGAAAGAAAAGGGAAAAAATCCAACTGAATCTTTTATTTAGAATTTTTTCAAACACTATCATGAAGTTCTTCTCCTTTATTTAAATATCATGTTAAAAATGCAAAATCCAAATTTTAATTAGAAACAATGGAACATTTCAAACCTTGGAGATTTGAGTTTAGAAGTGAAAATTTTCAATTATACAACAAATTTATACAACATTCATTGTATAAATTTCCACCTGCTATAAAGTAAATGTTGACATCTCTGTAAACTAAATGATACAACATTTAAGGTGTGTCCATATAGCTTCATCTCCAATGTGAATAATGCAATTTATCATATATGTCAGTGATCCAGAGAGCTGCACAATGGCAAACACTTAGCCATACGACCAGTATCGCAATTAGTTTTTCTAGTATCAGTTGCTTTGCAGGAATGGAGAAGCTGAATGCAAGCTTTATATTCCCTTCTAATAGTGAGTTGAATACTGATTGCAGCATTTCACAGTCTAGTTTTGAAAATGTTTTTGTAAAGGGTGGTTCAAAAAAAAAGTGATTATAACACTTATTATGTGAGAGCTTCAGTTTTGGAAACTATTTTTATTTTCATATTGCTCTTACATTGGGGCAAATCACCTGTATGTATTTTTAGTATTTATTGTACTGTGTCCTAGATTACCAGCTACATTAACTTCCATAGCAAAATGATCACATTAGAAAATTCAATTTGGACTGTTCACATAAGATGTGTTTATTTGCTTATTGATTAAAATCAAAATGGAGTATTCACAGTGCTTATATTAAAATAGCTTTCATTAACAGTGTGGCACAAGTAATTTTTTCCTGTATAGCACTGTTATATTTACAGGTAGTCCTTGATTTATGACCATTCAAAGTTACGATGGTGCTGAAAAAGGTCTTCACACTTATGACCAATACTTGTACTTACTACCATTGTATCAATCCCATGGTCACATAATTGTAATTTTGGGTGATTGGCAACCAGCTCGTATTTATGACCAGTTGCACTATCCCGTGGTCATATAATAGCAATTTGTGACCTTTTTTTTTTTTTTGCTGGTAAAATGTCCATTCAGAAGAACGGATTCACACAACTGCGACTGTGCTTAATGACAGTGGATTCACCGTAATGACCACCATAAAAATGGTCATAAAAATCAAGTCTGACTTGACTGACTCCAGAAATTTCAGTCCAGTCATAAATTGAGGGCTACCTTTTTATGACCATTTTTGTTTGCTAATTTAGAGCTGTGCAAAACATTTGAGCGAAAATGTTATCTTTGCTTGGGGATAGCTTTTGGAGACGCTGCGCAAGCTTTGCCAAAAATACAGATGCTTTAAACCCTGGATCTCCATTCAAGCAAAGATTCTTCAGAAAGTACAAGGCTTTCATTTTCATTTCAGGATATTAATGTACAATTGCTCTAGATTGTTTGCACTGTATGAAATACATGTTGTTGAAGATTCTTTTGTTAAAGTGAGGAAAGCAGCAAAGATTCAAAGCAATATTATATATGTTTCTTGTAACATTGCTCAAATTTAAAAGGTCGATCTTAATCAACCTAACTTGCTGATTTTTAAATACTAAATTATTTTTACAGTAGACTGTGGTCACAGGATTTAAAAAAAAAAAGCTTTTCCCCATTGTGCAATAGAACAAACTTCTCTTTGTGCCGAAGTTAAAAGTAGGAAGTATTTGTTTTATGGAAGCCGAAATGTGGAAAGTGGCACTAGATTGTTAGATTAGACATTATCTTTCCTGAAAGGAACATGGTTCATTTGTGGGACAAACCCTGTGTCACTTTGGTGCAGGGTGAGGGTACTGCTGGACTCTGCAGTCACAGCAAATAACGTCATGTCCATTTAAGCCATTAGAGCGTGAGTGGCACATTTCTTGTCTGTAGTGTTATAGTCTGAAATGTCACTAGGCATTAAATCAGTCAGTGGTGATGGCCTACCACCTAAAGATGAACTCTGCCTTGAGATGATGTTTTCCACTTCAGTGCCACTCTTACTGCAATTACTGGGTCATTAATATCATTGCCGGCAATTAGTGACAGCAGACTGCACAAGGAGTCAGCTATATATTTCTGCCTCCAATTGGAACCTTTTCTTTTAGATGTTTTTTGCAACAGCGGATTAAGTAATAAACTATAAGAATATTGGAGAGATCTGTTAAGATTAAAGAAAGTCGTCCCCCCACCCCAATAGAAAATTGGGCAAGAAAGAAAAAGAGCTTGCTTCAGTTACTGTAGCTTTAATGAATCTAAATACAGCCTTCTTATTTTGGAGAAGAAGCTAGCCATTGCTTAAAATACCATTTTAAGAAAGCAATTTCTCTGTAAATAAACACGTATTTCTCTAACGACAATATGAATAAGTTGACTATCTCATTTTATACAATTTATTCAACTGAATGTTGTGCAGGAATAGGCCAGAAAAACATTATACTGTTTTAAGATGTTTTATAATATTGGTATACATCAGGGGTGGATTCTACTGATTCGGACCAGTTTGGGTGTACTGAAGATCAGCTGTCAGAGAACTGGTTCTTGCTCATGCTCCCCCTGCTCTGTTTTTGGCCTAGTGGGCCTCAGGGAAGCCTCCTGGGAGCAAAAACGGGCCCCATTTTTGATCCCAAGAGGCTTCCCTGAGGCCAAAGAAGCAAAAAACAGAGCGCAGGG
>JAOYMU010000010.1:33279461-33290186 GCA_025802295.1 Psammodynastes pulverulentus
GGACCGGAAACCACTCAGGCCAAACCCGCCTGAGTGAACAAAAAAGTCTTTAATTTTTTTCGGAAAAGGGGTAGGTCCCTTCAAGCCCTTCAAACTTGTAATGCTGGACCTTCCTAAGGATGTGTTGCTTTGATTTGAACAGGCATGCTTTCCTACACTCCTATTCTTTGAGACATACTCATTTCAAATGCCTTGCACAGCTCTTAATTTTTTATTACTGTAGCCATGCTTTTAAAAAAACCCTTTACATTTACTAAATAAGTGGGATCATTTAAATAATATCTCTGTGATGGAAACGAATTTACATTTGAATAGGCCAATATAGCTTAAGACACACTGTGGTGCTATAGCAGAAATATGTGGTTGAAATTTTGCAGTTTATACATTTTCTAACATTACTAATTTATTTCTATCTCAAATATGAGAAAAAATATTTTCTGCTTCATATCATACCAATAAAATAGCAATTTCTAGGTTGTATTCTATATGCTAAAATATCCTAGAAAATATTAAGCTCCCTCACTTTGTTAAACACATGCTATATAGTACTAGGTCAAATAATAGAAAACTAGAAAACCTGTTTAAAAATGCAGAAATCAATGTGTATAAACATTTATATAGAGGCATTCAGAATATGCTCCCGGTTTTTATATTTCTCTCCATAACAAGTTTGACTGAAATACAGATAATATTCTTTTTAAAAATGGGAGCAGCATATCTAAACTCTTGTATTGTGGTTTTAAGTATAGTTATCGGAAACCTTACTACTGAGCTGTAAACTGCAAATGGTTTTGGACATAACAGAATAGTAAATTTAGCTAATTTGGCAACCTAGAGGTTTTTTTAAAAAAATTGTAAGTGTGCACAACTATTTGATTTTCTATCAAGTTGCTAGTAAGTAGCTAGCCACCTATTTTTTATTTATAGTACACTTTTGCTGTGTTCTGATTATATGGCCTTCAGCAATCCATTGCATTGCTTATGTAGTGGATGATGCTCACATTTTGAATGTAGGTATGTCTAGTGGGTATTGTCAGGAGCATGGCAGAAATAGAGCTTTTGTATGGTTTTCCTGGCTCATTCCTCTCCTCAGCCTTTAAGATGGGAACTAAGAATGAAAAGAACAATCAGTCAAGGTTACCACATTGACTTGTAGTTGCATTGGAGCTGAGGCTTAGTTTGTGTTTTTGGATCTTTACATGAATTTGAAATATATTTAAAGGAAGTGTAAAAGCTGAGGAATATAATAGCCTGGTGAGAACGTGTGCATTCTAATATGCAAATGTTCTAACAGAATTAACTAAGCATTGGAATTCTTTTGTTATAAACATGTCACATGCATGCACGAATGCACACGTATACACAGAATACATTAGACAGTGCAGGAAGATACTTGGTTATTCAGACATATAAAAATTGACTCTGAAAGGAGCCACTAGCTCCCACAGTAAAGAATTCTTATACTTTTTATTGCAAAATCATTTACCAAGTACTCATAACTCCTTCAGACTACACTAAATTATAAATGTAACATGAGCATTTTTGCCAAACCAGCTTCAAGCCAAGGCAGGTTAAGTTCCTTAAGGAAAGCAACTACGTAATAGTATATATTTCTTTGGCAATACTAGTTTTCAAGGGCTTGGTTTTGTTCTGTTTTGAGAATAAAGCTCTGGATTGTTTATATGATTAGAGTGGCATCTAGTTAAGATAACAAACCATACCTTTTCTTTTTGAAAATCAACATGACATTGGCTATACTGTTACATTTTAATCAGAGAAAGGTAGGTTTTAAAAAAAATGAATTCTTGCATTTTGGCATTAAGAAGAACAAGTCACAGTTTATTAACTATGCTGTCTACTGGAGTTTAATTTTATTATTTCTATAAACCGTATGGGCACAAAGGCAAAAACCAAAAGGTCATAAAAACACAGCAAAAGATGCATTTGATTTATGTCCAAAACTGGTTCATAGTATTGATTTTCTTTTCTCTGGGGGAAGAAAAAGATCTCAACAAAACAAAACTATACATCTCCATTATTTTCTAGCAGTGCAAATGTAACACATCAGATCTGTTTTCTCCCGAATTACTCACTTTAAAAATGTACAGCAGAAGTTAGAAAATGAAGAGGTGAAATTTTGTTAGTCTCTAATACCAAAAGACGAAATGTGCTTCAGAATCCAGAAAAATAGGAGAAGGAGCTGCAAGAAAGGGAAGTTCATGTAGGGAGGAATTATGTTACACCCACAAGGAGGGAGAAGTAGAACAAAAGCAAGAAGTAGATCAAAGGCAGAGAAAAAGTTCATAGTTTTTGCAGCTAGTGAGAAGATTAGAGAAAGAAAAATATCAACATGGGGCTGGGAAGACCTAGTGAAAGACTCTGGGCATATGAAGGAAACGGGAAATATATATAAGGTACATTTTAAGAAAAGAAATCCCCCAGGAAAAATGTGGGATAACTAAAAGACCTAAAGAAAAAGACGACTTATGGGGCCCTATCTAAATTAGATGAAAGGGAGATTCTGCTTAGTGCCAGAAGTCTCATTTAATTACTTTTGCTCCATGGGAAACCCTACAAGTATTTTCATGGCCTTCCCTTATTCCTTTTCTTTCATATTTTGAGTAAGTGGCCAGATGTAGCATATGTCCTGTGAAAGGCTGAAGAGCCTCTCTTTCTCTCTCTTTCTCTTTGTGTGTAAAGGGACGATTCCTTTAGAAATGAAGATCAGCCATTTGGCACGGATGCAATAAATTAGCAATTTTAGTTCTGTAAATCAAGGCGAACAATCTGCAAGACTATTTCTGGATGATTTCTGTAGTAAACATCGTGGATTAGAGTGGTAGCCTGCCAATTCCAGCCTGCCCCTCGTGGTCTTCTAATCAATAACATGGCAGGAATTTTCAACTGTTCTATTGGCAATTTTCTGAGGGACACTTTTCTTGTGTTTGGCTCTCAACTGATCTGCATAATCAGTATTTTTAGAGCATGCTTTTTGAGCTGTGTGAAGAGAGCGGTAAACTGAAAGAATACGATTGCTGCAGTGAGACTTTTGCCAAACAATGTGATTCCATTTTTAAGGAGAAACTGTCCCTCTTCAGTTAGAGTTGATATATATCACTAGATAAAGGATTCGTTGAGATAAAATAGCTAAGGAATTAGGAATGAGGTGAAATGATTATTTGAATTATTATATATATTTATCACTGATGCTCTTTTTACTGTTTCTCAAGTAAAAGGAGGTAAAACTTATCTGCCTCATTGAAGATAGATACAAAGCTAAATAAATATTAGACTTCAATTCACATCATATCTTACCCTGTTAGTATATGAAGGCAAGCTGGAATGTATAAATGACTATTAAAAACTGTAAAACAAAGATATTCACAATTTTTCGCAATCTAAAAATACTGGATCTGTGGAATTTCAGTTCAATAAAAAAATTAAAAGCTAAACTTCCTTGTTCTGCTGAACTTGGCAGTCTTCTTTCTGAACTAACTCATTTTTTCAAGGGAGTGGAGGTGGGTGTGGAGAGCAAACACTGGCATAATAAGTCAGTTGACAGCTATAGAAAAAGGCACCTGAATGAATTAGAAAATAAAAACACAGCCGGTATTGTTTGTTTGTTCTCTTAATTGCCAGTATTTCCCGCCTTTTTCTGGATAAACCTGAACAACAGAAGTAAATTTGGACAAGTGACATCTGTTTTCAACTACTCTTGTTTTGTGTGTGTGGCTGTACCTGTTAGTATCCTGAAAACTTTCATTTGGTTTCTTTTTTTTCTTTTTTCCAATCAGCAACATCCAATGGATCCCTTGAAGGTTTGGATAACCAGGAGGGAGGTGTATGCCAGACAAAAGCCATGAAGATCCTTATGAAAGTTGAACAAGGTAGTGATCATCATCATTATTATTATTATTATTGTTGTTGTTGTTGTTGTTGTTGTTGTTATTATTATTATTATTATTATTATTATTATTCAACAATTGTAAACTTTCCAAAGTGGGTGAAACTGTCTTATATTCTGAAGCAAATTTGTATTTTCTGCACTTAAGTTACTGACATTTTATAGGAAGAGTTAATTCACTAAGATCTTTTCATTGAACAGCTCTCCTTAGAAGGATAAGTCATCCTTGAATAGTATGTGCTCCAGTTATTCTTGCTTGTAGACTATATATTTAAGTACAGTTTCACAGCTCAAAATTGTTTTAAAAGGAGAGGGAGCTAATGTTTCCATAGCTTTGCTTGTAACAAAAACTCACTAAAAATGAGGGTTTTGTTCATGGTCTTTTTCTCATCTACAGATAACCTATTGTACAGGGAAAGAATGAATTGTTCTTCCTAATTAGAGGTTGATTTAGTAGTCAATCAATTTGCTTGGCTGTGCTGAAATGTCATTTGCAAAGGCTTTCTTGCCAATTTCAGGAATCCCCTTCATTTTTGCTGATAGCTTCACAATCTGAATCTTTGAAATAACTATATAGCTTTTTTTTTTTAAGTTGCTTTAAAGAGGAAGATTAGATTCTCATATCTCCTTGTAGTCCTAAATAAAGGACCTTCTGTTCAAAGCCATTCATGCCTCATGAAAATTAATAACCAGCTTAGAAAGCACATTATTATTAGTTTGTAGTGAATCATTTGTGTTCTTTCAGTTCCCAATTCTGGTGGGTCCCCAAATAATGCTGATCCAACTAAACGCCCGGAACAGGAAGCTGGTACCAACGGGAAAAGCTCCACAACAAGTCCCTTTGTAAAGGATAATCCAGGTAAACAGGAGAACATCCAGATCCTGAAGGAGGGTCTGTTATGGGCTATCTAAATGCAATCCTATGGAGACTGGGGTTGGGGGAGAGATTACCTACGGTAGAGGAGCTACCACTTCCTAAACTCTTTAGAGCTTGCAACAGCTGTAACAAAAGTGACAGAATGGCTTTTTTCCCCTTTTTTCCTCTTCTTAAAAACATGCTTCCTCCCCCCACTGATTCTGTTGGAAAGAAGTTATCTATGTCTCTTCCAAGACTGGCATAACCCTCTCTCTCTCACATACAAATTCAGAGTATGTTGGGGAATGAAAATGCTTAGCTTCAGAGCTTCCCTTATATCATTCTGGTATGTTCCTTTGTCCTTATCACCTGCATGGCCATGGAGCTTTGGCTGCTGATCAAGGGACAATCTATGCATCACATTTTTTTCTATCTGATCATGGAAAAGTCTCCTGGGAACATCAGATTACACCTCAAAAGCATTAATCAAACTAAGCAAATTCAATATATAACAGCCAATTTTAAAAAAGAATATACCAAACCAAAATGTAAAAATGTAATCTCTCTCTCTCCTGTTTAATTTCATATAAATTTGGTTTCGTACATAGTAGCTACTGATCTTTAAGGAACAGATATTGCTTTGACACATTTTGCAATTATAAGAAATGGATTTCATTTAAAAAAAAAGGAAAACATTGATTGCAGTCCAGGACATAGTTAAACACCCTTAAACTCTATATGCTTTTATATTTTTATATTTATATTTAATCAATTATGGGTTGCCATCATTGGGTCCTGGCAGCATTTCTGAAAGTTTCATTTCCTGACCTGGTAAAACTACCAGCCTGCTGTTTCCTGGAGAAACTAGAAATAGAGATATTGTCCTGATTTCAGCTTCCCACGCAAACATGTAGTTGCTGTACAAAGGTTGTCCCTATTGATATCAGCAGCTTGCTCTTCTGCTAGAGCAACTAACCACTGCTACATTCATAAAGTTTGCATGATGGTGACTCTGTGTTGCAATTTCCCATCTCCGGAAACTGATAAACAAGGTTCAAAAGTCCTCCTTCCCTCTCTGTATTGGCATGCCATGATGGCTGGTATTTTTGCTTGGTTAATTATGTTACCAGCCATCACTTTAACATCAGCTTCTTCTCTTTACTTCACTTGAACAAGAAAGAATACACTGGAGAAAGTTAGCAGAAACAACAGCAAACTGAGATTACTGTTCAATTGTAGATATTAGTTTATTTTAAAATCCCCTTTAGTAGTTTCAGGCTTCTTTTCAAATTTATTTGCCCTCATGCTTATAGATCTTTTAGTTGGCAGCTAGTAAACATCAATACTTTTGTATACTAGAAATATAATGTGCAGTGGCTTTTCACCTAAATTTAACATCACAGCAATATTCTCATTTAAATCAAGCATCCATTTGCAGCTAAATGAGCACTGATTTTTTCCAGTGAGAGAGCATTTGATTTAATTAATAAAACTTAAATATCCTTGCAATAAGGACTGCTGCTTACATTGTGCTTGCTTCTGATGTCACAGCTTTTACTGTTTTAATTCTATAAGCAGCAAGTCCCTTGCTACCAAGTATGACCAAAAACACTGGAACCTTCTGGAGTGGTGTTTTTTTAATTTGGCAACTTTTGAGGTGTGTGGACTTCAGGTCTCATAATTATCCAGCCAGCATGGACTGGGGAATTCTGGGAGCTGAGGTCCACACATCTTAAAGTTGGCAAGTTGAAAAATACTAGAAGGTTCCAATGGGCCATCATGCCCCACTACAAAATATGATTGTCTGTTTACCAGTTGAATAACATTGGGTTTGGAAAGCTATTAAAGTCAGTTCCAAGATGTGGGCTTGTATAGAGTCCCAACACTGATAAGAAGCTATCAGTTGCTTCAGTCATTACTAGAACAATTACATTGAAGCCTATAGATACCTGTTTTACTCATTAGTGTTTTCATTTTGTTTTAAATTCTGGGCTACATAATAAAGATGCATATGCAGACAGGAAAAGGCACATAGTAGTGTAGTTTAATACAAATTGGTGTTTGTAAAACATAGTGATAGATGAGTCTTGCGAATTCCTGTTTCCCAATTTTGTTCTATTAGCTGTCTTAAGCTGGCCAATGTCTGGGGAGACATGACATGCATCCAAGGTTGTTTTATCAGTGCTGTTCTTCTATGCTGATGGGTGAAGATAAATATAAAGTGTAATTTGGGAACAACATTATAGGAGAACAACAGTCAGAATGTCTCTTTGTAATGTGAATGGTTGCATCTAGCTACTCAGGTTTTTAGGAAACAATTAAATATGGCTACAAAGTGGTGATGGACAGTGATTAATTTGGACTTAGATTTCTCCCTTCTCTTTCTCTCTTTCTTTCCATGTCTCCCTCCAACCTTATTCCTAGGTTCCAACTCAGATGGGAGCAAAGCTGGACGTTCCAGTATCCTTGGTTCAGAGGTGGCCTTATTTGCAGGGATAGCTTCAGGGTCCATCATATTCCTCCTCATCATCATCACACTGGTGGTTCTTTTGTTGAAGTATCGAAGGAGACACAGGAAGCATTCGCCTCAGCACACGACAACTTTGTCACTTAGTACATTAGCAACCCCAAAACGCAGTGGGAACAACAACGGGTCTGAACCCAGTGACATTATCATCCCTCTGAGGACTGCAGATAGTGTTTTTTGCCCTCACTATGAGAAAGTCAGTGGTGACTATGGACATCCTGTGTACATAGTTCAAGAGATGCCCCCTCAAAGCCCAGCAAACATTTATTACAAGGTCTGATGAACACTCAGTGTGGCACCTGTTTTGAAACTCTCTCTCTCTGTCTGTCTGGTCAAATGTTATCCATGACACAGAGGTTGGGGATTGTGATGAGCCACTTTGTGGGTTCCTGGACCAGATGCAGAGGAGGGAACAGCAAGCTCCACCCTATTACAGAGAGCTGCTTTGAGGGGGCAGCTTTCGAGTCTGTAGAATTCCTGTCTTGGTGAACAAGCATTTTACTTGGAAGCTGGAACAAGTTACATAGAAGATTCCCATAGCAATTGCGGTTTGTTCATCACCTTCTAAGCCATGTGCTGTAGGCCTTCAGGCACGTACAACCCCCCCCCCCCCCAGGGAAGATGGAGCAACTCGCAGATACTAATGGTTTTAGGCATTCTAGGAAGAGAGTCTTAAGTCGTCAAGCTTGAAATGCAGCCCTGTGACTTTGTGCTTCTCTTGGTGCTCATGGATTTGTCTTACAGACCTCTGCTTTTAAGTAAGATTTTAAACTTTTTTGTTTGTTTTAGCCGGTCCCTGTGGCATTTTACTTCAACCGAACAGCATTCTGTCATCTTTCATATGAAAATTTATGCACTCCATGTCATGCATTGCTTTTGGAAAAGTGATTTTTCTAAAAATTATTTTTTACCATCCCATATTCCACCTATTTGTGAAAGCAGCCTTACTTGAATGGATAATGCTTTGGGAGAGACTTTGGGCTTGCTGAAAGGAGAATCTTCCAGCCAAAAGCTAGCTTATCGGCTGAATCCACAATAGAAGTGACGTGTGGCAGAAGAGAGAGGGAAGGGCTGAAAGAATGCTACTGTCTCTGGAATATCAACTAGACAAAGCTAGACAATTTAAATAGCACAGCACTTTGATATCCGGAGTTCAATGAAGAGTGTTAACGCACAGCAATAGGAGCAGCTGATTAGGGTCTGTACTTGAAGGATGCCAAGGTTTTTTCAAATAGTAACTTGCAGGAGAAAATACTTCTCTCACAAAGTAGTACAAGTAAATTAATGTGCCTGGAAGACAAGACAATAGAAGGCTGCTGGTGATATATTAGGGCACGACTGCTGTGGTACTTTACCAGCAATAAGATGTACAGCTTTGAACTAGCTGTAGCAAAATCTTGGTCTGCTTCAAATGATTTTTTTAAGCAGACACAGCTGCTATTACTTACCATATTTTATCTAATCATATAGGGAAAAAGAAAACAGCAACATCTGACATAGACAAATCACAAGCTTAATGGTCAAGAGGGCTATAATTCCATCACTTAAAACAAAGCATTCACATCTCTATAAAAATTGGTCAGGATTGTATTTTTCCTTCAATCAAGCCTTTTGACATTCTGATTTCTGGCAGTGCGCTTGAGTTAGTCTTGTACTGCCATTCGTGGGATTTTTCTCTTTCTGAAATAAAGCACATATGGTAAACCACCACATAAAGATGCAACGCATTCAGCTACAAGAAGGGGAGGTATAATGTGACTTATTTATAATAAGTGTATAGAACCCAAGGGACGTATGGTAGCAGATTTTGTTCAGATTACTAATATATCTATATATTGAAATTGCACAGAATCCTTACAGAAGATGTGAAATTCCTCTATGACCATGAAATCAATTTGGCTACTTCTAGGGGAAAATAGATCTTTAACTCCAAAAAGAACAATATTGAGAAGAAATGTAAAAATAACCAGGCCCTCTTAGCTGTTTTACATAACCAGTAGACTAGGAAACAAAGCCCCTGAATCATGAGAGATAAGTGTATAACTACACAATGTATTTTAACAAGGTATTCTGATATGGCTTTCCTTTTATTTTTTTGTGCTGTGTTTTCCCGCCTTGCCTTATGAGATGGAGTATTTTTTGAGCTGGATACCAATAGGAAAGTTTACTATAAAGTTCCTGCTTTGAAGCATAGTTGTTGTTCTCCTCCAACCTCTGCACCCTGGGGGACATAAATCTACTTTTTTTATGTGCTATGCAAAATAGATGTCTTATCACATAATCCTGTTACCATAGCAACACTTCACTTTCTGGACTCAAAAGAAGTTGTAGCTACAGCATTTTAAGGTTCGCAACTTCCACAGAGCACATGCAAAAAAAAAAAAAAAAGAAAGAAAGAAAGAAAAAGAAAAAAAGAAAAATCACATCACACCACACCACACTACACCACAGAGTCCTGTCATAGAAATGATTAGTTGCGGTATTTCCTGAACCTGAAAATGACGTTGGTGCACGAAGGGAGAGATGGAGGGGAGGGGGAGAGGGAAGCGAGAAGTAGCATGGTTCTGTGGGAGGTTACTATGGTAACTAGCTGCAGCACAGAAGCAGTCCTTTCCTAAAGCTTTTCTCTCTATAAACCCATCCATGCAAGGTTTTTCTTGTAAGTCCTTAGGATTTGGAGGGGAAGTGGAAAAATAGATGGAGTAGTTTTAAAAAACAAAACCTGAAAGAGGTTGTTTAGCCAGTTAGTTCCCTTCTTATAATGTACTAAACATGGGGAGGGGAGATTATTGAATAAACCTATAAAGAAGAGCAACCTGCAACCCAGGAGAGGGGGGGTTGGGAGAAAGGAGCCCCGTGTACCTGTGTTGTGTCTTGTGCAGAATAATGACAATCTTGCCAACTGTTCCTTGAGGTTGGTGTTTGGTTCAGCTTTGAAAAGTTACTGTAAATGCCTTGCTTGTGTTAGCCCTAACTTTTTGAAAATTTACATCATCCTGTTTTAAGAGTGAAGATGCTGTAAATAAGTTGAGATTGACTGTATATGGATTTGGGGTGTTACAGTAGCCTTATTCACCTTTTTAAATAAAGATTCAATTAAAAAATACACATGGAATCAAGAATAAACATCTTTTCTTAACCAGACTGTGTATATAAAGCAACACTGTTTTTTTATAAAGTCTAAGCAAGATGTTTTGTATAAAATCTGACTTTTGCTATGTATTTAGCTACAGCTTGTTTAAAGGCCGTGTCATTCCCCTTTGCACAGTATCCAGGATAAAGAGATAAGATTTTAAAAGGTTGCCAAATTGCTGCATATTTGTGCTGTAACTGTGTACCATGAATATTTATTTAAAAATTCCTTTGTCCAGTCCCAACCTGTACATGGTTTACTGATAACAAACCCGTTAAGGTGTAACAAACAGGGAAGAAACTTAG
>JAOYMU010000010.1:33331394-33342131 GCA_025802295.1 Psammodynastes pulverulentus
AACTTTAAGACTTGTGGACTTCAACTCCCAAAATTCCCCAGCCAGCTATGCTAGCTAGAGAATTCTAGGAGTTGAAGTTCACAAGTCTTAAAGTTGCCAAGGTTGGAGACCTCTGTTCTAGTTCAACCCCCTGCTCAAGCAGGAGACCCTATAGCATTCCAGACAAGTGGATGTCCAGCCTCTTCTTAAAAACCTCCATTGATGAAGCACCTACAACTTTTGAAGGCAAGCTCTTCCATTGGTTAATGGTTCTCACTGTTAGGATGTTTCTCTTTAATTCCAGGTTGCTTCTCTCCTTGATTAGACAGGAGAGAACATCCACACTCCTTCTCTTATAGCAGGGATGTCAAACTTGTAGCCCATGGGCTGGATGCATCATGCACTGGGCATGCACACCCCTGGTTTAGCAAAGGGGGGAAAAGTTGTGACACGTCACATGATGACGACATGATGACACGAGTTTGACATCCCATCTCATAGTCTTCAAAGCCTTATATTGTTAAGAATAACTGATGATCAAATGAACAATCCCAACCAGAATAATTTTATCTGATTTTTTTTCTTGTATTCAATCCATTTGTTTAATGGCATATTTGTCATGCTACCTAGCAGACTTTATTGTGCTTTTTATACTTAACATATTTCTTTCAGAGTCACTTAATATCATTTTCGAAATCTTTTCAACCTATTTTCTCCCCTTGCATGTATCTTATCAATCTTTGATCCATAATAGTTTTCTTTTCTCACACCTCTGTTGTTTAATCAGAATTTATCTGGCTGCCACAGCAACACTACTTCAAAGCTCTTTAATCATTGTATTGAATTAATGCAATTACACGCCTGATGCATTAGAATTCTCACCTCTGCTCTCTGTATTTACAACCCCTCTTGAGTCTTTTGTAGCCTTTTTAGTTTACCATCCCAAATGCTGGATTTCTACATCCCATATGCTCATCTCTTTGTAAAGAATGACTGAACAGGACTGCAACTACAAAGGTCTTTCAAAACTGAATGATAAATAGATCCAAGGCAAATGCAGTAAACTGTTTTATTGTCTTAACTCAGAAGAATAGATTTCATTAAAATCAAATCAGGTTATGTACTGACAAAGAAACATTTACTCCGTATTAAATTTAACTGTGCTCCTTTGTTTCAAAACCCTGGAAATATGAAAATAGCTAAAATTGTTAAAGAGGGCATATTCTCCAGGCATCTTAAATATTGTCCATGTCAGCAATATTTAATGATTCCCTTTTAAGAAAAAGAGGCTTCAGCCAAGCTTTGCTTCTAGTGCAGTCAAACTTGTTCCCCATGGGCTGGATGCGTCACGCGCTGGCCACACCCACATCCGATTTAGTGAAGGTCACGATACATCACGTGACGCTGCCGTGATGCTGCAGGTTTGACACCCTGTTCTAGTGGTTAGGCCAGTGGTTCTTAAACTCTTAGGAACAATTCCCTTTCCTGCTCTTGAATAATGTTATTATCCTCCCCTCCAAAAACCCCTCCCTCAGATTCTGTTGTTTTACACAAACATTCTTAGCGGCAAAATCCCAAACTTGATTTACAAAGGAACAATTATAGATTGCTCCCTAATCTCTAGCATATGCCCAGAAATTCCTAAAATTTCAGTTTAAAAATTACTGATTCAAATTGATAGATACCTCCATGATGTTTTTTTTAACAATAGTACAGAAGCCTCCCATGGTCTTAATTTCCTGAACTCATTACAAAAATGGCATTCTCCAGTGGTCTCCCATCCATTAATAAGTCCTAACCCTAATTATTTCTGATCACAGAGTGGGGCAGTGGTGTCTCACATGGTAAGACACTGGGCCTGTGCACCACTGAGGTTGGCAGGCTGGTGGCTTGATTCCCGTGAGCGAATAAACTGCATAACGACAAGAAGGAACCTCCCCCAAATGCCTACCAGCATTCAGGCATCCTGTGGGTAAAGATAACACCACCTGAAAAAATTCCTTTCACAGAGGCAGCCAGCCACCTTGGTGATCCCTGGCTGACACATGCCATATGCTAAATAAATAATAAATCTGACCATAGATAAGGATGGCCTGATAATAACATGAAGGATTTATGTACAGGTGAATGAATGTAGTCAACCTATGACTACAGTTGGAAGCAGAATTTCTGTTGCCATCACAGCTTTAGAATATTCCCTCCATGAACATCTTACGTCTAAACAAACTGCAGTTCTAGGGTGAGCTTCATTGAGCTTCAGAGGTTTTCTGGTGGCATATCTTCTTATCCCTTTAGAAGTTAAAGTTAGAACAGATGCAAACTACATATAATTCTTAAGATGCTACATCGGGGTGTCAAACGCATGGACTGGATGCATCACATGCTGGCCCTGCTCCACCCAGTTTAGCAAAGGGGAAAAAAGTCCCGATATATTATGTGATGCCACCATGATGCTGTGAGTTTGACACCCTTGTGCTACATCATGGTATTTTTAGAAAGAAATCTTCCCAAGCTTTTCTTAAAAACCAAAATCTCATCCACATGTTTGAAAAAAATGAAGGTGTGATATGTCTAAACTTTACAGAACCCAATGCCTCTCCTGTTCCCAGGTATTAAATATGACTTCAAGTGAACGAAATGTTGCCCATCCTGGTTTTAAAATTGTTTACTTACTTTTGTTTATCTAAATCCAATCTTTTTTTCTAGATATCCTACATTACATATTCTCTTATGTTTTGTTTATGAAAAACACAACAGAAGATCAGAGGAGATGAGCTAATGCAAATAGTTTAGAGACTCAAAAGTTTATGCTAATGTTAACATGATAGAGTATAATTCTATTTCTTGCAATCTGTAGCTTCTGGTGAACTGAAGACAGTTGTGAAACACAAAAGATGAGTGTATGTCCTACAACCCTATGAAAAATTAATCATTATTCTCAGATATGTGTTTTGTATGCCTGATGAGTGAAATAATATATTTGCATCTTTTCTACTTTTAATTTCAGAAACAATTTTTTCAGAATGTGCTGTCATTTCTGATTTATGGTATACTCGAAGTTCCACAGTTCTAATCATGATATTTATTGCTGTGGAAACCAGCTGAATTTGATGTTCTAATATTCAACTGCAGATGATAAGTTCTTGCTTCTCCTAATACTCCCTTGTCCTCATTCATGCAATTCTTCCGAATTTTCTGGTATGCTTTTCCACCCACCAAAATTTAGATTCCTGCTCTGTCATTAATTGACAAATGCAACCAAAGGTCAAAATGGCAAATTGCGATTAATATGCACCCTAGGGATCAAGTGTGACAACTAACAATGGTTATGCTATGCTGGTGTCACTCTTCTTCCCACCCAAATAGTTTCATGGTACTCCACTTAATTTTTAAAGAGAGAGATTCTTTTTATTATTATTAATTAATGATTTTTCATTGTTTGAAACAGACTCTTGTGAAAGTTAGGTTCATTAGTTTTTGCCTTCAAAAGAAGCTTTACTTTGTTTAATGTTTTTAGAACTATCAAGAAGGAGCAAAAATAAAACTCGGTATTTAAGTTTTTTAAAAAGACAGGATTCCTGGCACAGTGACAAATCCTTTCTTTTTCATTATCGACACATGTTTAGACTTCCTTTTCCAAAATCATTCTTTTTGGAAGCAATAGGAGAATCCAGACAGCAGCATTTTTCCAGGAAACAAGGAAAAAGGGCTTGATATTGAAAATCTGGATTTATTGGAATTGTAGCTCTGAAGTTGGTCTGTTGGTCAAATATCCAGAGCTTCCTCTTCTGCATATATGAAAATAATATTCTATTTTTACCCAGGATATGTAAGGAGGGACTCACTATATTCAGGAAGAGGGGCTAATAATAATTGGCTTGAAATAAAACGTAGTATGCATGATAGTTACTATTTCAAAGTTATAGCTTTTGGGGTCTGGAATTGGGAATATAATTCTATTGTTAGGAAATAGAATCTGCAACAAGCAGTATGTTGACAGATTGACCATCATGACAAAGAGATTTCAGCCATGAATTACTGCCATCTAATTTCAAAAGCCTGAGATGCCATTTGGGGATCAAACATGCAGAGTAAATTATGCTTTATACACAGTAGAAAAACTAGAAAACTGAGAAATATGGTTCTGGTTTGGAGGCATTTTGAATGGAAGTGGACCCACCCCTCTGGCCTTGTCTAGGTTTTGAAATGGTGCAGCTGGATACAGGTTTAACATTACCATTTCATTTGAATCCTGTTTATTATACAGAGAATGCTTTCTGTCCATGACCTAGAAAACCATAAACATGATTTCCTGTAATGATTATTATAATATTAATCAGCCTTGTTGCCTGATAAAAGAATATCCAAAAAGATTTATCTTTTTCTTATTAGTTTGAATCAACCTTATTTAGTAGCATGAAGTATGGAACAGCAAGGCAAAACTCACCAGGTTGCCCATAAAATGTTGATTAAGACAATCTTCTTCATAAATCATCTCAAAATCATAATAAACATGTATTTATTTTATTTATTTAATAAACATTTTAAGACCAGAGAAATAAAAACATAAAACATTTAAAATTCATGACTAGTATATATAAGAAAGAAAATGTCATTACTATAACTGGATTGGATTGCACTAAATACTTCTAGAAGGGATTGACAAGACCACCACACACACACACACACACACACACACACACAATCCCATTCCCCACCTACACCCACACAAGTGTGTGTGTGTGTGTGTGTGTGTGTACATATATATGACAATCTTTGTAAAGAAAAATGCAAAATGGAACCTAGGCTTAAATAATTGTAGGACAGACGTCGAGGCTTCTAAAGGTAATAGCAACAATTAGGAATTTCACAATCCTCCTAGATATTTCAATAGATTGATTCAGCAATAGTTGTTCTCTAGTTGCTGATTGAAATTGGTCTGTGAATTTGCAGACATGCCACACAAAAAGCTTGAGATACCAGATGTGAGATAGAGCAGTTTTATAGCATGAGTCACTGACTCAACTTCAATGTCTGGACCAGGGTTTCTCAACTCCCAGAATTGGAGTTCAACTTCCAGCAACATTGGCTGGGAATTCTGGAGGTTGACATCTACATATCTTAAAGTGGTCCACGTTCAGAAACCTTGGTCTGGACAAATGCAAAGACATTATTGTAACTTCCCATTGTCATCTTCAAGGGCAAGATATGCAACAATTTGATTCATTAAGTAATCTTATGACATCTAACGAATCAAAGTATTAGAGATGTGGACTAATTATAAGAGTTTGTAACTTAGAATTTAACCCTGCAATTAAAAATATATAAATTAATTACATTTTATACAAAGTAACATGGTTGAAAGAAATCTGGGCTTATTTGTTTGGTGGAATTCGTTTAAAACATATATTTTTGCTATCCTGAAAAGTCCCCCTCTTTCAATTTTCCTAAGATCAAAATAGTCCCACATGAGTTCTTGCAATAATTAGGTTTGGTAGGTGTGTGTGTATGTGTGTTCATGTGTGCTTATCTATAGGCCTTTGTATGCAATTCTATTCTCTTTTCTGAAATTGCACTGCAATAAAGCAAAAGATACCAGAGATTTTGCTCCTGAATACCAATGCAAAGCTTCTTTATAAGAAACATTAAAAAAAATACAAGCTGGTAAAACTCTAAGGACTTGATGCTTTCTGGAAACTTCCAGTGTTTTAAGCAGATAAACACATTTGCTAAACAATAGCCATGTAATGACTCTCAATAACACATAATTGTCTTTTATGCGCAGAACGATTTTCAGTCATTAAATATAGGAGTCAGAGAGAGGGAGAGTGTGAAAATGAAGAGCCTTTGCTGGAATGAATTACTATCTTCTGCCCAGAATGCACCTTTGGCTTTTACTCTGGGTCTTTGGGAGTTGCCACCTTCAAGGAGATTGGGGTGATGTTTTTCACTTTGTCTGTACAAATGATATTTAAGGACTTGGCAGGTTTGCTTTTGGAATTCATCATGGAGAATTTGTCAACTGCTTGATATAAATGACAGATGTTTCAATGAAATGGAGCAGTGGAACGAATCTGGTTGAGAAGGGTATGAAGCAGATGTTCAGAGCACGGGCCTAGTGTGCATGTGGGTGGGGGGAGAGAAGTCTTTTTTTATTCCTTCCCTTTTCTACATTTGTTGAGACATAGTAAGGAATGGGGAAATGGGTTTATCATAGGATATGCATTTTGTGCCTTACCCTTTCAGCAGTGACATAAAAATGATGAAGGAGTCAAGATTTAAACAGTTTTCACAAACACTTGTGGGACTACGTTCTGGCAGTTGTTGAATTCCGTTTAACCTATGCGATTTCACATTTAAATCTGACTATTAAGTTGTTTAAAATCTGGCACAACTACAAAAATAATACTGTTATTTTCCATCAATCATATTTGGAGGGGGTGTTGTGATAGAGTTAGAGAAATTATAATGTGTGCAACTGAATACAAGTATTTTTTTTTAAAGTCAGCATCATCTCAGTCTATGGTGTTTCATGTGCTGAGGAACAGATTCGTTTTTAGAAGTGTTTTCCTGACTGACAAAAAGAAAAAGAAATCTTAATAAGATAAAAAATAGGAAATTTCAGTTTCAGCCAAAGCATCAACTACATTTAAGTTTTGCTTTTTGTGTGTGTTTTTTTTAAAAATAAGTTAATGGAAAAAGAAAACTGGAAAATTATGTCATTATTTCAGGCATTTCCAGTCATCTAACCAAATTAAACAATATACTATCTTTTCTATGGGTGTCCTATGGGGGAAAAAAAGTCAAGATGGTAGCTGTACAAATCCTGTCCCTTTTTACAGGCATCATGGGACTTTGGCTGTGGCTGCCATCTTGACTCTCCTGCAAATATCTTTGATCTATGCTGAATTTGTTCTACACCTCAGGTGGTATTCAGCAGGTTCTGACCAGTTTTGGAGAACCATTAGTGGAAACTTTGAGTAGTTTGGATAACCTGTGGTAACCTTCCCTCAGAAGTGGGGTGGGAATGGAGATTTTGCAGTATCCTTCCCCTGCCACGCCCACCAAGCCATAACCACAGAACCGGTAGTAAAAAAATTTGAATCCCACCAAAGTGTCTGCCTTCTCTAAGTTCCTTTACCATAGTCCTTTTCAGTTTTAATTTAGAAATTATATTGGCTTTGACACAGAGAAACCAAAAACTTGAGTCTAATGGATCCAGAGATACCACTGACCTAACTCCAAAACATTAATATTTGGAAACCCTATACTTTGTGAAAAACAGGTAGAAATAGCTCTATCCTTGCAGAAAGGTTCTTTAAGGGGGAATGGTTCAGCATATGTGAGACTTAGCACTGCTTCTTTAATTTAAATTTCACTGAAATCCATGCAAATAAATCCTTTAGATTGCAACAGGATCTGTGAATTTACAGTATAAATAACCTAATTTAGGAGTGACCCATTCAACCCATTTTCTCTCAAGAAAGTGACTGTAAGATAGCATTCTTATTCTGCATATAACCCAGTATATTTGATCTGGAAATTATCCATGGAATAGAACTGTTTTTCTAAGCTTAGAAAACTTGATAAGTAAACAAACTTAGCTTCTGGAAACATTTACCATTATCTATTTATATTTCCTTATAGATTTTTCTCAAGATACTATATTGTACTGATATTTTTAAAGAATTCAAATGCAATTGAAAAACACAAGCCTTTTCCCACATTATCATATTCTTTTTATTATATGCCTCCCAGAAAATAGCATGTCTTTCTATACTAATAGAAGAATATCAGTAATATGGGACTCCAGAGAACACAATGCTATTTATTTTACAGGAAATAGGAGGAAATCTAAAAAAAGAAGCAGCAACGAAGTACTTTTCAAGAATCAGGTCAAATAGACATGTTTGCAAAACAGGCTACTATTCTGTGTCACTTTTGTGACACAGGCAGCTATATTAATTTGAAAAATAAATGAAAACACTTTAACAAAACAAAAAGCATTCTATTTACATACTGAAAATACAGATTTGATTAGAGTGGTGTGTTACCTTTCTATCATATCTCAGAAGCACACCATAAATGATGAAGCTTCACATGCAACTAAAGATTTTTAGATTAATGCATCCTTTCCCAACATGGTGTTTCCCAGATATATTGAGCTGTTGCCAGCTGGACAGAGTGAGAGTTATAGTCCTTCATATCTGGAAGACACCGGGTTGGCTAAGGCAGGATCTGAATGAGTTCGTTTTCAGTTTTAAATAGCACTTTCACTATCAGAGTAAAACCCAAAGATTCAGAGCAGAGCTGTTAAATTAGGTATTTACAGCTTATTTTATTAGCATTCTGCCAAACCACAAAATAGATAAAGCTGTTTTATGGTTTACATCTGGGTGAAATAATAAAACATATGGTCATGACATAAAAGCATATGCAGCTGTGATTTTCTGTAAATACCCCAATTTCTAGATAGCTGCTGAGATAAAGAACTTATGGCATGTGCTTCAGGTTTATCCTGCTATCCATCACTAGCTGGAATATTTATGAATATTCCAACATCTGTGACATATGTGTTAATTAACCACTTTTTTAGGAGCTGTCCTTGAGGCTTTTCTTTCTATGCAGAACAGATCAGGATAATTCCATGTGACATAACTACACCATGGCTCCTATGCTGTAAAACTCTTAAAACATTGGACTTTCCTGCCCTGTCCTTTGCAGATACCATTCAGAGCCACCTTCTCTTCAGATGCTCTCTGAACCCCATCTTTCTATGATTTCTGCTCTTAGCCCCCAGCTATGCTGATAGGGACACTCTTCCGAAGTTAAAAGAATCAATTGTTTTATTTCTTTCTCTGTTTCTTCATGCCCAGTATCTCTTCAGTGCATAGCTAACTTGCCTGAAGACGGTTTGAGTGATGCCATACAAATACTACGAAAATAACTACTTTTATCACAGCTATGGAAATTTTGGTGGCTTGTTATTTTTGCCTCCTTCTCAATGATTGCCAAATTTAAAAAGATAGGAAGGGGAAAATTGAGACAAAAAAACATCAGAAGAAACCATGGTTTTGCCAGACATAAAATGATGCTGTATTGATAGAACAAGCAGCTGTCTGGGAATCCCACTTCAAAACATACACCTCTGGTTACATGGGCACGGCAATTTTTAAACATATTTCCAAACCTATTTGCTTTACAGATATGTACTTCCTAGCCATGTATTTTAAAGAGCATGTGTGCATTTGAGTAGGAACATAAATTAAACTCAAATCCAGATGATTTTTAAGAAGATGTCTGGTTTCCTCCAGATTTTTACCTTCCCAGTTTAATTATAGTCCTAAAATTTCCTGATAGTTTCCCATCTAATTACCAATTTAGGTTGAATTAAAGATTACCCAAGAGTCAGACTGGCTAAAATGCATGCGTAAAATAAATTTGCACTGCCTTGCTTTCCGCTCTAATTTTGGTAATAGATACACAGGTAGAAAAGATGCAGGGCAGTAATTTGCAGTTAGCTCCTTTCCTGTTTTCCATTTTCTCTTCTGGAGTTAATTTCCTCTTCTTGGATTGGACAAAACTGTAATTTGGATTATGTGAAATATTGGCATGGCGAAAATGAATGACACATTCAGTGATAGAAAAGTAATGAATTTGACTTTGTTACCCATAGGGTGCATCTATGGAGGGAGGAAGGGAGAGAGAGAGAGAGAGAGAGAGAGAGAGAGAGAGAGAGAGAGAGAGAGAGAGAGAGAGAGAGAGAGAGAGAGAGAGTTGCAAAACAAAGTATCTTGGAACAGTCCTGGATATGAAAGGGGTGCTTTTAAATTCAGCCTCTCAGTAAGTATCTGGGGATATTTACAGATGACTCATTAAACCCCAAGCCATTGCCGTCTTCTCTAAGAACATGTTTGGGCATATATTGCTGAAATGTATTACTGGATGGAGCCATCTCACTGTCTGCATCTCAGTGCTATATTCGTGGTGTGAATTGAGCACTTCTGTCAGAGTAGGGGTGCATTTTATGTTTTGTTTGTGTTTTTCTTAATTTAATTGTGTACCTAAGCAAATGGAATCCTCTGCCAAGGAAAACTGGATTCTGGGTGTGATATAAATTATGCAAAATGAATAACATCATATAATTTGCATACTGTCTTCTATGATGATACTTCCTGGTGTATTTAATTCTGATTTTATTCCTGATGATGATGAGCAATGACCTTTAAAAGCCACGGGGTCCCTTTTTTCTGTTCTTGTCATAGATTTCCATCTTTTAAGCTTTTGGTGGGATCTAAAATACTTCAAAACACATATTAAATATTTTCTTGGCCATAAAAAGAAATAGCCCAGCTGTCCTTAGCTGAGTCAAGAAGCATGTGGATTCACTAGCTAGTTTGCATGAGGCATCATACATAAGAGCCTTGGTGGCACAGAGGATAGAGTGCAGTAATTGCAGGCTACTTCTGCTTACAGAAGCCATTTGCAATTTGGCAGATCAAACCTCACCAGGCTCAAGGTTGACACAGCCTTCCATCCTTCCAAGGTGGATAAAAAGAGGACCCAGATTGTGGGGGCAATATACTGATTCTGAAAACCGCTTAGAGAAGGCTGTAAAGCACTATAAAGCAGTATATAAGTCTAAGTGCTATTGCTATCACTCCATCTTACGGTTTTCATTTGGTAATTGTATACAGGCAGGTCTTTTTTTCTGCCGGAACGCAGCGGTACTGCGTTCCGGCACCTTTTTCGAGTCCG
>JAOYMU010000010.1:33342777-33353375 GCA_025802295.1 Psammodynastes pulverulentus
TATTACGGCCGGGTTTTTTGTGCGCGCGACGGGGGGAGCGTTCCGGCACCTTTTGGTGCCGAAAAAAAGCGCTGTATACAGGCAAGGACAAACACAATAGAGACATGTTGTCATGGTATGCCTGGAAATAAGGTAAATTTTCTGCACAGTTATGTAGATTCTGCAGTCTAGATAAACTATGCCAAGGACATTTTGAATACCTTGTATTTGACTCATTGATCAAAACATTATTTCTTGATTTTAAAAATGTCAGCAGTTAGCTGTAGTCAGTATAATTTTAAGCAAATGACTGTATCCATTTTGGTTTGCCTTTTAAAAAAAATCTTGCATTGTCCCTCCATAAAAGTTATTTAAGAACTGGCGGTATCCCAGTTCTTGCACTAGTTATATCCTAGAACCAAAGGGCAACTGGAGCTTTGGACAGGATCTATGGAAATTCTCAATCATCCAGGTCATGGTTAACCCAAAAGTCAACTGGACTTCATTTTTCTCCCTTTAAAAATGTTTCACTTTTCATCCAAGAAGCGTCTTCAGTTCTAGAACACTACTGGAGAAAAACAATTGATGAATTTGATCAGGCCTTACATAGAGATACTATCAAGGCCTACCTCATTAAGAGTGGTAAAACACCATTATTTCCTACCCTTATTGCACTCACAGAGTGTTGTGTGGTGGCTCTGTTCAGGATCAGGGACAGGAGGACCAGGTTGATCATCTTCAGGGCCATGCAGAAGAATTTGTGGAACATTTGGCAGACAAAGTCATTTAAATCTATTCGCTGTTGAAATCCATGTATGGTACAGGTTCATTAGAGATGCCTGGGAACAGTTTTATTCTGTTGACGGTCCTGGCTGATGAAAGCCTGTGGGTTCAGGCAGTGAAAATTCTTCACTGCAGGAGGAAATGTTTCCAGGGCTTTTCAAGGAGGCCCTGGTTTACCACCTCCTGAAAAAAACTCTCTGTTGATCTCATCTGTTTGGACAATTTATGTCCAGTCTCCCACCTTTCTTTTTTAGGAAAGATGATAGAGAAGGTGGTTGCACGGCAGCTTATGAGGATTGTAGATAAAACAGATTATCTGGATTCTTTCTAATCAGGTTTCAGGCCCAGTTATGGGATAGAAACAGCATTGGTCACACATGTTGATGATCTCTGGCAAGAAATCATCAACAAGTGATCTCTGCTCTCCTGGACCCCTCATTGGCCTTCAATATCATTGGTGTCTTTTTGGCCCGACTATAGGGTTTGTCTTGTGTTGGTTTGACTCTTTTCTCCAGAGCCACCTTTAACTGAATTTTAAAGTACAGTCTATTATTTTTTAATGTTTTATATGGTATTTTTACTGAATGTTTGGCAAGATGCGTGGCATATAGGTTTAATAACAATAGACAAACAAAGGTAATACCTTCCTCCTCCTATTTTCCCCACAACAATAACTCCAAGGTAGATTGGGTTGAGAGAGAATGACTAGCCCATGGTTACCTAGCCAACTTTCACGCCTAAAGCAAGACTAGAAGTCACAGTCTCCTAGTTTTTAGGCCAGCACCTTAACCACTACTCAAGACTGACTCCCTGACTTTTAACGTGAAAAACCAGATTCTCAGAAAACTACATGTTATGCTCAAACTCGCAATCTGTGAGTTGTATGCATTTAGGAGTGGTCTCTATTCAGAGTGTTATTTTTTTTAAAAAATATAATTTTACTCCATACCCCATATCACCGGAGATTGCAGGTGCCTCGGAAGGAAAGACTGGAATGCAGAAAAGGAAAAGAACAGAAAAAAAAGCATACCAAATATTTTCCTTATATAGAAATCTACTTTTCTTTGGGGGCAGGTGAAAAGAGGAGTGAAACAAAGACAAGGTTCATAAGTCAGTCTTCTCCTTGCATCTGCTTCGTCTTGATAGGAACTTTAACTCAGCAGGGAATGATGGTAAATGCTTCTCAACTTCTCCTCCCACCCTCAACCCTTCCTACTTCTCTGACCAGGCCTGCGGCTACTGAATGGAAAATTTCCTGTGTCTCTGAGTCACTAAGTAAAAGTGTTTTGCCACAGTATGTATGAAAGAGTGCAACAGATGAGGTAGTGAAACTAATAGCTGGAGAAGAATGAAAACTTGAAACCCAGAATTTTTCAGGGAGAAGTCTCCTCTGACATGATAAATCAACAGTGTAACTGGCACATCTTGATCTTGACAGAAATGAGATGAATGAGATTGCTCTGAAGAGAGAGAAAAGGAGGCCTGTGTGTGTGTGCTGAAGAAAACACCCTGCCTTTAGGATTCACCCATGCTTTGAATTCCAATTCTAGTGTAAGTTTAGACTTGATGCAACCAAAGGAATCTCTTGCTGATTCATATTTTCAAAGCAAAAATGTTTTGGTTCATTGTATTTACAGTCAGTTTTGGACATTCTGGAAAAGAATTTCTCCATATTGGCTAAACTCTTAGAACAGTGGACATAAGTGCCTAATGTGAACACAGCAAAATCTCTAAATTATTATCTTTAGATCATGGTTACTGTTGTCAAATCACAAATATGAAAAGTTTCATTCTCTTTATCCTTAACATAAAGCAGCTGAGCTGAGACCATTTTCTCAAAGAGAAAATATCATGAGCTGAAGCCCACCACTGAAATCAATGGACTGGTAATGTTGCATAGGGTTATGGTGGATTAATAAAAAGATGTCAAATACATATTTTATCTGCACTTAGAAAGTTATCTGGATACACAGGTGGATGGATGGGTGGAAATCCTTACTGTTGCCATTATGCTGAGTAAGGAACAGTCAAAACGAAAGGAATTTCAGCCATAGGAGAAAATTTAAATAGTAAACTAATCAATAACGTTTCATTGAGAAAGAATAACTTTACTTCCAAGAAAACAAGATGAAGTCCTAAAGAACTGCCCTCAAACAACTAACTAAGGATAATTATTGTTAGTGATAGGCAAGAACAAAGAGAAATGATACACAAAGTTTGCTATTCTGCCTATATAGGTAGTCTTCATTTAATGACTGCCTCACTTAGTAATTGTTCAGTTATGATGGTAATAAAAAAGTAACTTTATGATCAATCTTTGCATTTAGAACCTTTCCAAGTGAGTTAATCATGAAAAAGCTAAAATAAGTTTCACTTAGTGACTGCTTGACTTAATGATTGAGCTGTCCATCCCATTTCTGTTTGCTAAAGGAGAATTACCAGCATAATAGCATTAATTCTGAGAGAGGAAAATTTAGCCATCTGGTTGATTGCTGCCTGAGCATTTGATAAGTCCTGTAAGAAAGGCAGGAGAGCAAACTTTTATCAATAAACTTTCTTCAAGGCTCAAGATATGAATGAAATAAAAATTAATACATTAGCCATGTGATTAATGCATGGTAGAATTTCTTCGGCCATTTAACTTTGCTGTTTGCCCTGATGTAATCTACTGAGAATTAATAGTGGGAATCAGAAAAGAGCCACTTTCTCACTGAAGATTACGCAAGCATCTATAACCAAGTTCTCAGTTTGCTATTTCAAGAAAATCTGGCTTCTAAAGCGAATGTGCAGATTAAAACACCTTGGCAGAGACTTTAAAGCAGGGTGAAGTGGGCAGCATTTTCCTGAAAGTGGTCATGGATTTGTGCTCTGCTTGATATCACCTTAAAGACAGTTCTCTTTGAAAAGGCTTTTGCTTCTGTGTCTGGCATATTTTCTTTGGAAAGACCAATTTCCAATTATATTTGTTTTTGTTTAGTTGCCTACCATGTGTCTCACTCCAATATCACTTTCTGAATTCTATATTTTTTCAGTTCCCACAGTTAGCCATGAAATCTCTTCCATTGGCTGCCTTCCTATTTATTCTTTCTGTTCAAAGCTTGGGTGGTTTCTTTTATTAAGGGACATATATTGTATGTCTGGGCTTCTTTTTCATATCCCCCTGAATCTGCTCCAAGCACAATTTCTCAAAAATGGGAGGAATGGTTTCCAGCATTTTGAGGTAGGATATGCCAAGTTTGTAATCCAAACTCTAAAATAGACTTAACATACATTTAAAAATAATTAAGAAAGCAGGAGACTCTGCTGGTATGAGTATGTATGTAAAAAAAAAAAATCAAGATGGCGGCTCTGTAACTGCCAATTGAAGCTTCTGGAAAGAAGTACCTTCTTCATAAAACCAAAGTGTAGCACCCTTTCTAGGCTGGATCTCAACTGCATTGAAACACATGTTTAGCAACTTCTCCTGAATGGTGATTCTATATGGCAGATTTGAAGCTGGCACTCAATGCAAACCTAATTTATTTACTGGGTGAATTCAACACATAATCATGGAGGAAAGGTTGGCTTCTGAAGAGAGTGCCTCTGTCTGCCTGTCCACAGTTTTCTCTCTTAACATTTGTTTTGCTTTCACCATTTGCTATATGTGTGCATAAGCCAGCACTTTGGATTGTTTCATAATTTTTATGTTCCAAAACACTTTCACATAAAGACCTCTAGTTATCGGGAAGTTTAATGAATAATAAATAAAATACAAATAATAAACAAAGCGCAATAAAATGAGGGACTGGGTGATAAATTAGGAGCACACTCCTTCATACAAATGCAAATTTACTGTCCAGTTAAAAGGAAAGTGGCACTCATTAAATGTCTTCTTCCTCCTTTCTTATGTACTTGATGCAGCTGAAAACGTAAAAGAAGACTAGAGCACCTTCTTCCAATTTTCAAGATTTGCCTTCTTCAGCAACTCTCAATCACTCCAGAATCAGATCATTAGACAGTTTGTCTTTGCTTGTAAGAAGAATGGATGGTCCCAAGACTTTAATTTTTTTAAAAAAATGTATTTGTCCTTCAAGGCTCAATGACTATAAAGCCACTTAGTACATGTGTCAGTGTGTCAATGGCAATCCTAGGCATTTACAGTTTTGACAAATCAGGATGATGCACCCATGTTGAGAGGGTGGGGGATTAGAGGCTGAGGCAACATAAATTAGGATGATCATCCATCATGCTAACAGCATTATAAAGGGGCCATACTACTGTAGGAGAAAATGATGGCTGGCTGGGGATAATGGATGTCATAGTTAAACATATTTAGGGTTTCAGCCTGGGAAAAGTCGAACTATTCTGAAATCAGAATCATTGCAAAGGTTCCTGAGTATTGCTTCTGAAGTGCTGGATATGCATTTTAAGGCTGACCTGGTGAGAGGCATACCCTTCTTTTTTATGACTTTCTGTATCCAAGATTTTACCATCATGTTTGTACCCAGCCTTATCCAGAATCTCACTTACATGCAAGGTGAATGCCTAGGAGCTCTTTAGGCAGATAGCTAAATCCTGGGATTTTCCATTTATCCATGGCTGCCCCAGAAACATTTTTCCTCACTACTCTCTCTTCACCTTGCCATCTGATCATGCATGGGTTGTTCTCTCCCATCCCAGTCCAGGATTTTGGACCTTTAGTTGCAACCACCATATTTTGCCTATACTATATTCCATAGTATAGTCTTTGCCTAGAGCAGGGCTGTCAAACTCCCGGTCTCTGGGCCAGATGCATCACATGCTGGCCATGTCTATGCCCAGTTTAGTGAAGGGAAAATGTCCCAATACATACTTGAGTTTGACACCTCTGGCCTAGAGGGAGAGAACTTTTTTTTCTCGTGATGTTGAGAGGCCATGGGAGCTACTTTTCTGGAAGAAGTCACATGCACAGTGCATTTCTGGAGGAGGAGCAGATAATTAAGCACCCAAAACTTCCAGATTTCTCAGTGGCTTTTAATACCATCAATCATGTCATTGTTCTACTGAAGGAGATGCATATTTCTTTGATGGTTCTCATTTTTCCTCTAGGACTGATTCCAGTCAGTGTACATGTAAGTGAAGAAATCTAGTCCTGCTTTGAGGGTGGCCTAGGTCAACTATCTCTCTGGTCCTCTATAACATTTATATAAAATATCTGGGCATGGGCTATGTACTACTTAGCTGTTAATCCCAAGAGATGCTAGTAAGATGCTTTCTCACTGCCTTGAGGCCATGAAGGTTTGGATAGGGAACTTCGCTTTCAAATTAACCCTGACAAGGCTGAATGACTGTGGCTTTTAAGATCTATTACAAAAGTTGGTTCTCCTGAACTTACAGCTTCTGCTTGAGGATCAAGTAATGGAAGTCCTTCACACAATTATATCTTGTACACCATTTTCATTTATCCTTGGATTGGGAAGCACTCCTCAATCACTCATGCCTTAATCATTTTTCAGTTAGAGTATTGCAACACAGTCTATACAGGGCTGTCTTTGAAGAGCATTTGTAATTGTTAGCTAGTATAGAATGCAACGGCAGATTGGGTGCTTTGTGGGAGATCTATGTAATGCTACTTCTACATGAGCTGTATTAGTTCCCATTAGACTTCCAAGGGCAATTCAAGGTGCTGTTTGTCACCCTTAAAACACTAGTGGAATCCTAGGTTTCTTGTAGGATTACCTATTGCCAATATGTTCTGTCCATCTCATTAGTTATGGTTATGTAAGCATGCTCTGGGTTCTGTTGGTGAATCAATGTTATTTGGCAGACCCTAGGAAGTATGTGTTCTTTGTTATGGCACCTGTCTCAGACAACAGTCTTTCCCATGAGATATGCACAAGCCCTTTGGGTCTTCTGGAGGGCCATGAGGACCTGGCTATTTCCACAGTCCAGGATGTTACTGGAACTCTGGTATGAGTGTTGGTGTGTCGCTTCATACTGAAATTTTGTCATGAAAGGTGGGCTAAAAAAAGGTTGGATACATAATCACCCAGAATGTATTGTTATTTTCATGCATTAGTAGCCAGTGGAGTGGCAGTATCTAGCTGACCTTGGCTGATCACAAAAAGTAACCCACTGCCATATTTGGTGAACACTTGGATAGAAGACCTTGCAAAACATTGAGGCAATAGACTAGGCAGGTAATTTAAAAGAATGAAAGGAGTTAATCTTATATCTATATTGTTAATGAGCTAAATAATAATCCATGGGTCATGAAATCTCCAAGAGTTGGGCTCAACTGGAAAATGACTTGACTTACTCCCAAATAAGTGTCTTTGGAACTGCAGGCTGAATTATTCTGAAAGTATATTTGCAATCTGTATGTAATTTTCCTCCACTGAAATGATATTAATGTAAGAAAATATTTTACCTGAAACAGAACTGATTTATGTTCAGGTCCTAAGCATGCTTTTGTGAAAGTAAATCCTATTAATCCGAAATAACTTATTTCTAGGGAATAACATTTAAAATTGCATCCTGAGTCAATGACCCTCAATTCAAACAATGAATATAAAAATGTATTACAGTGCTTCTTGAGCCACAGGAAGAATTGCAACTTATTTTTAGAAAGGCCAACCACAAAGGAGAGCGGGTAACAATGGGGTGATCATCTTGTAAAATCTAGCAACTATCAACAACTATGACAGGAGAAAGGATGAAAGACCAAAGCTGTAAATTTTACAGGAAAAAATATTGCCTAAGTAGGCGAAACTTTTTGGCATACTAAACTGCTATCAGTGGGATGCTGTAGGCATTTTTTATTACAATATCAAAGGATAGAAATTATATGAATGCATGTAGCGGTTGGAATCTAATTTCAGATGGATTACTGCAGCCTGAAAAATTAAAGCATATTGTAATAATATATGATTTCAGCACTGCACTCCCCTTGGCTCTTCAGGCTCTGATAATCTTGGAATGTAAACATACATTTGGCATCACGGCTGAGCATCCTTTCACCTGATGTCAAGCTTTTTTGCTTATCCAAACTCTAGAATAAATTGTGTATGCTTCTGCTATGAAGCCAAATTAAACTGTATCATACTTTGCCCAATTCAATCTGAAGTACAGGTCTGTCTAATCTTTATTTTTTAGAAGATAATAGACTGGTCCAAGCAATGAAATGCAGCTTCTACTGGACAGGAAATAATTATTTTTTTGACTATGATCTAATTAAACTTTCAGTTCTTCTCTGCCTTATTTGATCTGATGTGACCTTTATTTAAAAAACCTTGTGGCCATAGAAACAATCCAGAATATGGAAACATCAGGCAGTAAAGATTTTTATTTCTTCTCTCCTCAATCCTCATTGCAACTCTCTTGACATAAGATGATTGGATTTTTATCCGTTAAAAGTTGTGATCAAGCTGTCATATTTCTATGTCTCCAGGGAGTTGCTTCAAGTACTTCTTTTCGAGTTCTTCTCATTGGTAAAATTCACCTTCCTTGCATTGGTGATTCATCTGTGACACAAACATTCAAACATATCATCTCTTACCTATTTAATACCATTTATCCATTTAACCTATTATCCAATTCAAGGCTAATGTAAACTACAGTACTTTTACCCTTCAGCAAGTACACTTGAACAGTGTATCTTAGATAGAAACAATCCAGCAGGCTAATGCTGGCCAAAGTTGCAGTCTTAACACAGAACAATCTTTACAAGTACCAGATTCCACCAGCATCCCTTTTGAAAAATGATGGCTGAATCTTGCAAGATCCCCAAAACTCACGAAATTTGGAAGATCTCATTAACAAGATCTTGTACATTCCTACGTGAATCAAGGTAAGATTTTAATGTTCTTATGTGATATCTGACACTATTTCATCTAAGGATGCCAACATTTTATGCGAGTTTCATCATTTCAAAAAATATTTTTAAATGACTTTAAAAAACAGTGATTCTGTGGGTGTGTTGTGAATACCCTGACATCCATTGGTAGGGTTTTGCTTGCCCCTATCCTAAGGCTATAATACAAAACCATAACTGGAAATAGAAATCACTCCAACAGCTTTCTAAATTAAAAGTAACATAACAGTTTCACATTTGTTGGTGCATAAGAAGTGTCATACGTTTCTTCAGGACAGTGCTTTGCATCACATTTTCCCACCTGCACTGTTCTCCATGGGGAAAAATGTGTCTGTCTTTCCATCTGGTGTAATGAATGGGTTGAGTAAGGTAAACAGGGTCTGCTCTGTGCTAGATCTACTGCTTGTGAAAGTCCTCTGGTTACATTTTTGGCATACCAAGGTAAGATGGAGAACAGCTTTTTCCAGCTAGATATGGTGGGCGCCAAACTTCCGCCATTCAAGCCAGTATGCCGACTGGTCAGGGCCAAACTGTCTTAAATATGTGTATCACACTGCTCCTTCTGTTTTTATTTAAAATAAAGGTAAAGGTAAAGGTTCCCCTCACACATATGTGCTAGTTGTTCCTGACTCTAGGGGGCGGTGCTCATCTGTTTCAAAGCCGAAGAGCCAGCGCTGTCTGAAGACATTTCCATTGTCATGTGGTCAGCATGACTAAATGCCAAAGGCACATGGAACATTGTTACCTTCCCACCATAGGTGGTCCCTATTTTTCTACTTGCATTTTTATGTACTTTTGAACTGCCAGGTTGGCAGAAACTGGGACAAGTAACGGGAACTCACCCCGTTATGTGGCACTAGGCATTCAAACCACTGAACTGCCAAACTTTCGATTGACAAGCTCAGTGTCTTAGCCACTGAGCCACCGCGTCTCCTGTTTACTATTATTTACAATAGTAAACAAATAAATAAGATGATCAATAAATATATTGCATATACCATTTTATATTCATGGTAAAAAGCTTTTCCACCAAAGAAGGTGTAATCACTATTGTACTATTATTATACTAACAATTATTAACAATGTTTGTTTATAAATGGAACTGTACAAAAATGCTTATGAAACACTTTAAATATTTACACAGGCAGGTTTATTCCAACAGCTTTATCTTGTCATTTTGCTTTTTCATTTCTCTAGATGCTCTATAAATGCCCTGAACTGTGTCCATGCAGAGTTGCTGTACAATTTGTGCTGATTTTTTTTAGAAAGGTAACTGCTAATATGACCATCCCCACAGCAAGGTTATCTTCTCTACAATAAGGTTATGTCCATCTGTTATGATGTGGGTTGGAGAGCCACACTGTGACACTAAAATAGGCTTAGTGCAAAAAAAAAAAACATTAAAGGGTGAATCTAGTTCAGGACTTTAGAACAGCCCTAAATAAAACCTCGGGCTACAGAAAATGGATGAGATTCACAGTGAAAATTCAATCTTAATTTACTTGTTTGAAACATCAGAAGCATATTGATTTATACTTACAATAGGATACATTCTATGAAATATCAGCCTCCATAAAGAGAAGTTGTTAATCTATATTTAATACTTTGTCATAAGGTTAAATTTGGCATGAAAGGCTATAGATATGATCTAGTGGTGTTACCTGGTTCGTTGTGTTTTAAAATTGAGAATAGTAGCACAGAGCTCATTTTTACAGGGAAAAGCACTAGAAAAATAGATGTAGTAGAATGGACAGAATAAAACTACACATTTAAAATTGCTTGCTTGAGTAAATAATATGGACTTACACTTATGAATACCCATTGAAAATAATGCATCTTCTCAAAAAACCTACTTTTGTTCTTTATTTATTTATTTATTTTATTTTATCTGCGATTTATAGCCCGCCCCCTCTCCCCACGGGGACTCAGGGCGGGTAACAACAAGCAATATAAACCACACAATAATATATCATAAACATTAAAAAATTTAAACATTAAAATAATC
>JAOYMU010000010.1:33355828-33369281 GCA_025802295.1 Psammodynastes pulverulentus
TTTCTTTCTTTATTTCTTTCTTTCTTTCTTTCCACTCTTCTTCCTTCTTTTACCTTTCTGTCTTTTGTTTTTCTGTATTTTTATCTTGTAATAAAGATAATGGAAGGATCCGAATGGGTTCTAGATGGAACTGGGGAATATTCTAGAGGTTCTTCAGCCTGGCCCTGCCAAAGCCTTGGTAACAACCTGGAATCAAAGGTTCTGGACAGGATTGATCCTGTGCAGCCTCTCTTGACCCATTGCTCCCAATGTTCCCCATTCTTCATGAAGGAGCTATGAGTTAAAAATGCCCAGAGCACTACTGGAGGAAAATGAAGGCTAACTTCAACTGGACATAATTTAGAGCTGCTATTAAGGTCTACCTCATTGTAATAAATGTGGCGAAACAGAAATATCTCTTTGCCCTTATTGCACTCACAAAATATTGCCCAGTAGACTTGTTCTGGATCACCTGACCCTTCCTGGATCAGGAGGGCTCAGACGATCATCTTCAGGGCTGTTCAGAGTAATTTGCTGAACACATGATGGACAAAATTGCTTGGATTCTTTCCCAGTTGGAACCTATGAGTGGTGCAGGCCCATTTGAGATGCTTGGGGACAGTTTGATCCTGTTGGACCTGAAAGGAAGTAGACAGGGTTCTTGATGCAATCAGTGCCTCAATTTGTCAATCCCCTTGTCCCTTCTGGTTGGTGAAAGTCTCAAGACATTAAATAGAAGGTGGATTCAGGCAGTGATAAATTCCTCATGGCAGAGAGAACATTCCAGAGACCTATTAAGAAGGGTCTGCTTTGTCCCCTCCTTAAAAAATATTGCTTGCCCTTCCATACTAATTTCAGAGGGTTGTGGTCCACCCATTCATTTGGAAGAATTTCTATTTTTTCTATGTCTTTCTGTATTTCAATATCCAACCAAGTCATATCTATACGTGACCACGAATTGTGTGGATGTGAAAAGGATGTATATTGTTTTCCTTCTTTATGTCTTTCTCTCCATATATCTTTTAATTGTAACTCATCGACCATTCTATGGAATACCTGTGGCAATACCCTTCTATTTTTCATGATCTTATTTATCCTTCCACAGTCCTTCTTTACATCCGCTACCGCATTATAATCGCCAATTATACACAAATTTTGCAGTTCTAATTCCGTTATTATTTTATAGAGTTTATTATAAAATTTTATTTGATCATTATTTGGAGCATAGATACCTACTAATATAACTTTCTTATAATTTATATCCACCTCAACTATCAGGATCCTACCTTCCTCATCTGCAAATATATGTTTTGGGTTTAATTTCTCTTTTATATAAAATATCACGCCTCTCTTTTTTGTTTCTGCCAATGAATAAAATAATTTACCTAGTTTGAATGATTGTAATAATTTATAATCTTGTTTCCTAATATGCATTTCTTGAAGACAAATAATTTCTAAATTTTGTTTCTTTAATTTAGCCCAAATCCGTTTTCTTTTTATTGTTAGGATTTTTTCTTTCCATTTTTACATTTTCAATCAACTTTCAGTTCTTAAAAAAATACAGGAATACATTTTTTAAATTTTTTATAAATGTCTTTATTAAATGTATTTACAAATTTAAAAACACATTCCACTTGTTACCACATGTGGTACAATATGGAGAATAATATATTGAAGTTTTTTGCTAATGTTCTGTTTCACTATACCCAATAAAAATACCTCTGGTTTTAACTCTAATCCCCAAGTGAAAAAACACTGGCAGAAGATTAAAAGATGGCTGGAAGAAATTATAAAACAGGAATACAATTTTTAAACGTACATAGTTCCCTTGACCAACAATTCTTTACAAATGTATTATTCTTGTATCTGAATCCATGTATTAGCACTTAGTTACAACTAAAATCTTTTCAGTGTGCATGAACCAATTTGAAATTACGTTACAAAATTCATTATATGAAAATAGCACTTTCTGGTCCATCTAAAGTTCAAAGTCATAAGTCATTTCAAAAGAGCAGATAAAACCTGGTTTAGCTTGCTAATTTTATTTATGATTTATATTGATTTTGTGAAACTTATACTCACATCCATTTAAAATAAGTACCTTTGCCCAGTCATAGGGCCTTGCTGTGACAGTTCTTAAATATGAATCAATAGCCAATTCTCAGCTTAAGAGATATTTTGATACAAGATTGTGGGGTCTAAAGAATTTGAACTTAGGGTCTGATTATTAATGTGTGTGTGTAAGAGAGAGAAGGGGGAGTTGGAGAGGGAGAGGGAGAAGGAGAAGGAGGAGGAGAAGGAGAAGGAGAAAGAGAAGAAGAAGGAGAAGGAGAAGGAGGAGGAGGAGGAGAAAGAGAAGAGATGAACAGTATTTTTGGGTTACTATTTTACCTAATATCTAACCTTTCCTGATTTCAGTTTTAATAATAAGATAATAGGTTTGCACTTGTCTTATTCTTTTCTTTTCTTACATTTTAGGTTATGGAAGATTTTCTATTAGGTTAGAACAGGGCTGTTAAACTCCCAGCCCATGGCCTGGATGCATCATGTGCTTGCCACGGCCACGCCTGGTTTAGCAAAGGGGAAAAAAGTCCTGATATGTCATGTGATACCGCCATGATGACATGGTGGCATCACATGATGTAATGGTAGGAAAGATGCTAAGTTTAGTTACTACAGGCTCCAAAGAAGCATGCATGCATGTGACAACCCCAGGACAGTTTGTTTGTGGCTGGCTGCTTTGGAGCTGACGTGAAATCTCACACTGACATACACATATGCACACAATATAAAGGTTCAGAATCCTTATGTTGTTGTGAGACTATGAATTGCTTATCTCTGCACTAGAGTATTATACACCCTTTAGGACACTTGCCAGCCAAGCAATTTCTTATAAATATTTCGCATAGGAATCCATCAAACATATTAATTCTTCATATTGAAAGAATGAGTTGCTGTTGTGTACATTTTTCTGTTCCACAGTATCAAGGTCTATAAACCACTCCTGGAATATTGTAGTAAATTGGCAAAGCTTCTGATTCTGAACTGTTTAAGGAAAAATACCTTCTTCACATAAGTTAGGCATTAGACTTCTACATCTATATTCATGAATTGATGTGGATATGTGAATTCAGGTTATTCCTATATCTGGCTCACAAAGTAAAGCAGATAATGGGTCCTACCTTGGAATCCAACATGTTATTTATCAGTCAATTTTGCAGAACTTTCAAATCAGTAATTTAGTTCTTCTAAATATATCTTGTTATACTATTAACTATTGTCTTTCATTTAGTAATGGTAAAAATAAGAGCATTCAACACTGTACCTACCTATCCTTACTAGATAAGAGTTAGTGATTGAGAAAAATAGCAACATAGATGCAAAACATGAAGCCTGATTTCAAAAAAGGGAACTTTTAGTCTTCTCTTTTCAAAACTAAACATTGTCATTTTTTCAAACTCTCTTTATAGGATTCATTTCTAAACCCTGATCAACTTTGTTGCTATGTCTATTTCAGTTGGACAGAGTTGTTCTAAAGTATAGTGACCGTAAGATAATACTTGATGTGGAGTCTGAGCATAGCTGAACAAAATTGATGGAGTTATATTTGTACATCTAATTTTTCTTTTAATTTCTAAGAACTCCTCTTGCCTTTGTTAAATATTGGTGTATAATTGTCAATTTTTACCTCCAGCCTGTTATGACTGAATTTAATTTTTACCTTCAAAATATTAATACTTTCTAATTTTATGTCTTCTGTAACTTTGATAAGAATTTCCTCCATCTCCTCATTCAAGTAATCAGTAAAGATCTTGAAAAGTAAAGGACTGACATTTGAACCATTTGACATTTGAACTGACATTTGAACCATCCAGCTGATGTCTTCATTTTGTTCTTTTGCAATAGTTGATAACTAATTTTTTAGTTATTTTTTAGTATTTTTTTAGCTAACTAGTTATCTACTTAATTGTAATGCTGTCTAGCCCAAATTTAACCAGCCACTAATCAGAATGTAGGTTTCTGGGTATAAATTCTTCATTAAAATCAGAATGAATGACATTTATAATACTCCCACAACCAATTAAGGAATATACCTTTTTAATAAAATCCTCAATTAAAAATGATATAAGATTAGCCTGGCAAGACTTGACAAATTCTTCTGGTTTATAATTACAACACTGTTGTCAAAGTGTTTGCAGTTTAATTGCTTTATGATCAGCTCTATAATTTTTTCACATATTTGATGTTACACCACTTGATCTGATCCTGGATCCTTGTTTTCTCCTTTTTGAAAATAGGGCTGATATTTACCATCCTTCACTTTTCAGACACTTCAGCCTTTGCCTATGAATTCCAATAAATAAATAAATAAATAAATAAATAAATAAATAAATAAATAAATAAATAAATAAATAAATAAATAAATCTTGAATTGCTATGAAGTAATGCTGCAAATATGCCTCTAACCCAAATGCTGGGGATAAAGATGAATTGTACAGAAAGCAGAGCTCTTTCAAGGCATCTGTACCCAAGACAGGAAGGTCGTTATCAGCCCTTTGCATTTATCCTGGATCCAAACTGGCCACTAGTGCAATTCTGTCAGCATAGAGGTAATATACTCTTCAAGCTCTTCCAGGGATTTATCTGGTTCTTGAAGTTCAAACTAGAGTTTCTGGATCAGACAATTTCTAGCAGCTCAGATATAGTTTCTAACAACTTCTATGTACTCATAGCTGCCTTCACCATCCTGCTGCCCTTGTTTTTGGAAATGTAGACCAACAGATCAGGAAGGCACCCAACTGAGGATGGTAGACCATATGATAGGATCAGCCATTCTGTTAAGCCATCTGCTTTGGTCAGTGGACTTGAGGTACCAAAAGTAAGGTGACCAGACATCCCGATTTTCGCGGGACAGTCCCGCTTTTTGGGAATTTGTCCTGCATCCCGGGACATGGTGCAAAAGTCTCGATTTTATGTTATACATAATAAAAAAAATTATCCTAAACTTTCCCACCCTTTTGCGCATGCACGCGCTTCCCCACGCTCGCCCCACCCTTCTGCTCATGCGTGCACTTCCGCCACGCTCACCCCTACCCTTCTGCACATGCGCATGCTTTCGTCATGCTTCTGTGTGCGCTCACCCCCACTCTTCTGCGCATGCGCACTCCCCCCTCCCCCGGTCAATGATGTCCTGCTTTGGTAAGTGGGACATCTGGCCACTTTAACCAAAAGGTAACTACATTATTATCCTTGTTGCTTGCCCAGGGATTTTTAACGTTTCTTTCATTATGGTCATATCTGCCATATTGAGGCAAGAAAAATTGTCTAGATATAAGTTAAGAAAATGCCCATTCCTATCATGTTGTATGAGTAATCTATACCCAGCCCTTCCAAAGAATATCAGTAGGGAAACATCTGGACCACACATAACAGTTACTAGCATACATTTAATCAGATTAATGAGCGGCATTGTTGCACTATGTCTCTGCAAAATAATAATAAAAATAATGATGTCGAACACAATGAGTGTATATCCTTTTCCATTCGAGCCAGCATTGCCACCACAAAAGTGAATGTTGGCTATGTTTGGCAAGAGAAAGGCCTTAGAAGTCAAAAGTAAAATCTAAGGAAACAATGGGTGTGTGTGAGCATAGATTGCAACCTATTGATCACAAATGCTATTTATTCTACTCATGACTCATTAGCCAAGAGAAGAGAAACTCAGGCAACAGGGGTTCTGCTGTTTAGTTGACAGCTAGACAAAAAAAGAAAAAAAGGAAGAAAAAAACATTTCCTGCAATTCTATTTTTTTAAATGTATCCAGAAACTTGAGCCAAAGCTACAGCTGAAATTACTTCATGCATTGTGTAAAGGCAAACCCAAGTATGAATATGAAGGATGCAGTCAAGATAATCCTTCAGCCAGTCATAGCGTCCTGAACAATGTATCTGTACAATTCGCATGGAAATTGTGATTATCACAATTAATTCTTTTTAAAAGGTAGATGTGGAAGTGACGGTCCTTCAACAGGACTACTATTAAAGATTAGTGTGCTAATCATAATGTGCAAAGAGATAGAGCAAACCCCCTCATGCTTCTGTTATAATGAGCTCACATATCCACTTTTTGCCACTCTCAAGACATTTTAGCACATCATTGTACTCTCATGTACAAGTGCCATTGCACTTTGACGCCCTTTACTTTATGGTGTTAATGGGCAGAGGTAATAATTTTCTCAACCAAGAGAGCTTATGCATATGTTTAGCCATCAAAATTGAGATAGCCACACATTCATTTCTGATTGTCCTGTCTATCAGCTTGGAGGATTGAAATAAACTTCCCTTTAATCACAAATTCTTCAGATGGGTCCAAAAGGCAATTGTCTGCTTCTAAAATCGTAAAGTCTCCAGAAAAGTGGCCAGATGTTATGTCATAGCAATTGCTGTTAGAAGCCATTGTTATCTCAATGTAATCAAGGTCTATTTTGCTTCTGCAGTGAGTGAAAACTATTTTGCTGGATGTTTTGTATTTTAACTCTTGCTTGGGTCTGTGACTACTATACATAATGTAATAAAACAAGACTGGGAGCAGGCTTTTCCCATTCAATGAACATATTATGAAATACATTTTTAATGAGAAGACCGTAAATATATTTAATTTGCTACATTAATAACTTGGTTGCTAATCATATGAAATAGTGGAAAGCTTTTCACAGAGTGCATTTGGCTGCCCAGTGCAATGAATTTAGTAGTGTATATTTAACTTGGCAAGGTCTTGCTTTTCCAGAAAAGTGAAAACTGAATTTAGTATAAACAAAACACAGGAATTGTGGAAAAAGATGTTATTGGAGTAAATATGTCTCATCATAAGAATTATCCAGAAATGTCTATGGTATTTGCATGCTATATACTGTATAGCAGGAGGGTAAGCATTTCTGTGAATAGGAAATGAGACTACCTGAAGCTCTGCAAAACTTTATTGGTTCAAAGCAAAAAATAAATAAATCTGGTTGTTTTTGTGATTTGTGTTACACTGTAATTGAGTTAGAACTAAATCAGTTCAATTGTTGAACTCAACCAACTTTGAGTTGGACTGGAGCTTCTTTAAATCTTCCTCTGAAGGAAGATTCTGGGGCAGAAGCTTCCTCTGAAAGTTGGCCCTTTATTGCTATGATGCATTTGAGGCATTTGGCTGGAACAATTGATAGGAGCAAAGTGGAAGAAGATATATAATTTCCAATGCTACCCCACCCTGTCATTTCTATTTGTTTTAGCCTGCCCTCATTTATTTCTGCTATGACCTGTGATTGGAAATGAAGTTTACCATGTAAAAGGGAACTGTGAGTAACAGTTTGGGTAAGAAAGAAGGGTTTAAGTATTTTTCGCCTACCTTAAACTGTTTGCCCTGCTATGACCAGTTTTGGAAATATAACTTATTACAGTGTTTCCATCCTTAAGGGTAATATTTACTTTAAATAATGTAATATTTACATTTATCTCACTTGCATAGCAGTGCGCAGTTACTGTATATTTATTTTAAACCTCTTGCTTTTCAAAATACAGCAAAGGACATGTACACAGGTTTCTCACCTGATGGATTTAAGCTGGATCAGGCAAATGTTGCCTGTTCTACAGATTCCAATTTTGAGCTATTGTTTATCTTTTCCTCTTGGAGCTTCTGCTAGCCTAGACATGTTTCGGATAAAGAAAGAAAAAGCTTTATTCATGATTTCAAACTTTTTGGGGATTTATCCTGCAAGCCAGAAATGTCGGAGGGAAGGTGAAGAGAATAGACCCAGGCATTTTATCAAGGAAGAGAGGAGTGTTATAAAAGGTGTGAATAATATATTAAGAGAGAATATGAACAAAATGGGAAGCTATACATAGAAAATAAAGCTACACAAATTGGGAACAGACAATCTCTCATATGTTACAAATGTCCCCTTCTTATGGGCTTCCTATTCCTCAAACAACTAAAGCCATCACTGCTGGCCAAAAAATATTCCCCAAACATACATGGAAATGTGACACCTGGGGTCCACATGTGAGTATTCCTCTCTCAGAATTGCTTATTGTGGATCTATAAGAGCATATTTGAAAATCAATTATCATTCCCTTGATGCTACCTTATCAGTTCCCTTTCATAATGCACTATTGTGTAGCAGTAGTAACATGCAGAACCTGGTATTTCAAGGAGGCAAAAAGATGTTGTTGGCCTACAGTTCCAATCATGCCATTCTGGGTAGCATTGGTGGAATATGTTGGAGACAAATGGATGTAGTTTAACTGTGAGCTAGAGATACTAGCAGAACAATTCTAGTTCTTGTTGTGGAAATTGTTGGCATTGGAATCTCCTAAAATAAGAAAGCTCTATAACGGAAATGTAGAATATTATGTTCTGGACTGAGGAATGGAGGCAAAGCCAGAGTCAATTCTAACAGTCCTTTATTCAATACTGCCTGGGAGGCAACTGCAACTCCCTGGCTGACACAGCTGCTTTTATATGAAAATGATCAGCCAAACAACCAATTAGGAGGCAGTATTTTCCCGCTCCAACAGAGGACCAGAATGAGAACTTCAACTGACAACTATATGCTATATACAATACATAGCATAGAAGATTGAAAGAAAAGAAAGGGTGAATGTGTGACTTATTGTCTCACCACATTAGTACCATTTTGTTTTTATTTTGTACTTGTTTTCTCACTGAAACCGATTTCAGGAGTGGGATCAATTAGTAGCTGACTTGAAGGCATTTTAAGGGATCAGAAGTGTGAATTCTGCTGTTCCATACATTGTCCAACATACTCCTAAGTGGATCCATCACTCTTCATTTTCCACAAATCCTTTAGCAAGTGTTGGAGTTTGTTGTTTCAAAAGTGACCAGGGAGGAATTCTCAGTGCTCAAACCTGGATCTGCCTCTCCATTTTTGCTGACTTTAGAGAGGAAGAATTGAAAGATTAAATCCCTAAGTCCCTTTGTAGGGTTATAGAATTGCAGTTTAAGAGCATCTGAGAATAACTATAAGGGGAAGGCCAAATATACATCCCAGGCAAGGAGTTAGGAACCAATTTCAAGCAGTTTAAATCTGGTATGAGAATATGACCTTATTCTCCTTTCTGGGTCATTGGCAACCTGCACAAAAATAAACTTTGGAGTTATATTGTGTTCCGCTTTGTAAGGAATCATCAAGCAAATGAGAAGCTAAATAAGCACATTTTGATATAATCCGTCTTTCTAAAAGATAATAAAATAAAGTTCTCCAAGCACCAGAGTAATTAAAATCTGCAGGCCAGTTTTAAATCAAATCACTCCCTCTCAGGCAGGATATTACTTGAAGAATTCCTTAGATATATAACAACTCTCAATCTCTTCTTTAATCTAGGCTACATTTTGTATTAAAACCACAGACTGAAGTCATTGACTTTGATCCTAGTTCTAACTATAAAGGCTGACAGAGGTTAAGAATAGCCTTTCTATACACCTTTCACTACAGCTAATGCAAGTGCTTTCCACATATTTTTAAGAAATTCATATATCGTCATAAAATGGTTGCAATCATTGTCAGTTACTATCTTGTCTTGAATATGTTTCATTCTTGGTTTTTCTAGTCACCTAATTTCCCTCCAAAGCAGTAAAAAGATAGACTTATGCATCTATTATGTATATCTATTAATAGGTTTTATATATCTTGAATCTGTCCTCAGATGTTGTTGAAATGAGGCAGGAAATGATTGTTTATCAACAGGACATCTAAGAACTGCTTCTGAAGGTTGTCTCATGAAATGAGATACAGGGGACATGGATGGCCAAGAGAGATTGGAGCATGGTAAGATTAAAATAATGAGGGGAGGGGGGAACTGTAGCACATCCACTAAATGATAAGACATCTTCATGAAAAATTTGTTAAATTTTGGCCTCTCCTACCCTCTACAGCTATAGATTCTGGGTTTCAGTTGAGTACAAATAATTAAAAGTGTGATGGGCTACAATATAATTCGGTGGTTCTAGAACTGCATATTTGTATTTCTCTAGTTTCAAGAATTAAACAGTGAAAAGATGAAGACACTTAATTTTTCTAGGCTCAAGAATTCCCAGAAACAATCTGCACAATCAGTCTTATTTTGGTATGCCTATTCTAAAGAAGTGAATTTAGATGTATATTTTTACAGTGAACAAAAGAAATCTGAAACAGTAGATTAGACTTGGAAGTAAACAAACAGAAATCAGAGAAAGCAATGACAGACAACTTCTGTTTTGCTACCAAAAAGGGTTCTCATGACATGTGCATGTCCATCCAGTCACCAGAAACTGAACTTGGCTCAGAGTGAATGTATCTTACCTTATTTTAGAACTCCCCTTACTTGTTTTGTATGTTTCTCCACACATGGTAGCTGTGAAATTGACTTTGAGAATCTTAAATTTATATATCTGAATGGTCAGAATGCAACAATATTAATCTGGGTATTAAGTATTTAATTCATGTTGAAGTTGTTTGGATTATATCATTGACACTTCCAAATTAAGACAAATAGGACAAATGATGGTGTCCTGTAATGTAGAGGTTCTCCAATGTTTCAGTTGTTCAGATAGATAGATAGATAGATAGATAGATAGATAGATAGATAGATAGATAGATAGATAGATAGACAGATAGATAATAGAAGAAAGAAAGAAAGAAAGAAAGAAAGAAAGAAAGAAAGAAAGAAAGAAAGAAAGAAAGAAAGAAAGAAAGAAAGAAAAAATGCCAAGGAAATTAATTTTTTTTTAAAAAAAGGTTAATTTGCCCAAAGATTTATAAAAAATTTTACCAGCTGTCCATTCTTCTTTTCACTGTCTCTGGGAAAGCATTTAGAAATCTCCAGCCACTCCCTCAATCAATCATTTTGGCTTCTTCTGCAAACACAGACATTTTTGCCATTATGCTAAAAATAGATGCTTTTCAGACAGCAAAACCAGTCTGTCTTGTTTTGTTATTATTTTTAACGCGCTGTTTTTACTTGTAGTTGTGATAACAGGATGTATTCACTATTTCTAAGTTCAATAATCTGATACTTTGGCAATATGAACAGCCTCTGTAACTTTATAATGTAACCATAGGAAAAAAAATTATTTGGGAAAAACGAACCACATTAATTCTGTTTTTTTAAAATTGCATTACCAGTACAATAAGTATATAGCTGATTTCAAAAATTCCTACTGTTATCACATTGCTTCAGTTAGCTGTTTCCTAGTAAGATTTTTTAGGATTCCAGCTGAAGGGCATACCTTCACAAGTTATGTTTATTAGTTTTATTAAACCAGCAGAACATCCAAATTATGTTATTTGAAATGTAGAACTGCCACAATTACACCTAGATATGGGATAGAGGAGAACATCATGCTCATGTGCTTTCGGCATGTCTTGGGCAAACTTTGAAAATACTAGAGATGTTTACATTAATAATGTGGTGTTGAAAGGGATAATGGGGTGATGCCCAGGAGGTCTGCTGCCTGCAAAAGCTGAATTCTTTGTGTGATGTGTTTTAAAGGAGTCTGGGAAGGAAGCCTACACAACACCTCAATAGAGGCTGGAGGTTTTTCCATAGAAGATGGGGGGGGGATTTTTTTGCAGATAGAAACTGGCCTTGAGGTGAGGGGCGGCAGAAGGATTTCCAAGAGCCACAAGAAGTCATAAAATCCCCAGAAGGCTCAGAATTATAGATCTTCAGAGGAAAAGTTCAGATGCTTTAAGGATCAAAAGTTTTGTCCACATTTTCCCAAACTGGAAAAATAATCCCACTTTTTCATAAAAAAGTCTTGCTCTTCTCAAAAAAGCCCAAATTCTGAAGTGAAAACTTTGGCTCTGCCCACTCAAGGGGTTCCAAAAGGAACTGGAAGTCTGTATGTAACCTACAGGTTATTCATCCATGGTATGAATATCATGTATGAGCTCTCTTTAGGAGTTTTAGTCTGGAAAAGATCTGATGAGGTAATTCCAGACTATCTTCATGGAATTTCACAGATGATCCTGTCTTCTATTTGTAATTATTCAGTGTTTTTCCACTTCTACTTTTTTCCTCTTTCCACAAGAATATGTTAAACAAGGAAAAGTTGAACAGCTGCATAATTAACTGGTAGCTTTAGGAAATGTTAGTCTGGAAATACCTAAACATTCTTGCTTATTATTCTAGCTCTGGTAAACTACGCTTATTAAGCAAACTATGCTTATTTTCAAAGCTTGCAAATTTTTGAAGCTCAAGCTGGCCATCATTCTCTTTAAATTGATGCTTGCATTTTTGCATATAGGCAGGGTTAATAATGCCAGGCAAAATACTTGAAAACCTTAAATAAATTGATAAAATTAGTTACCTTGCTGGTGCTGATTTCCAATATTTCATTAAATTGATTGATGCATCTGCTTCTTATTGTTCTTGCGTTAGTGAAAAGTTAGTCATAAATGTACCTCCTTTCAAACTAAATTAAATAAAAAAGGAAGGTAGGTTGAAATCAGCAAATGATTCCTTCCATAATTCTTGGAAGTAATAAAAGGCAATGATGCTTTTGCTTTCTATGAGCATCTGTCACTATATATGGAAGAAAATTCTATAATCCATACATAGAAATTTTTAGAAATCATTCTTTCCAGAATTAATGCAGTTCCAACTCACTAAATGCCTTCTGGTTTGGTCTGACTTGCTTACTGTTTATCATCAAAAGCCCTCTGCTGAATCACACCACCATCTTCAATTAGTTTGTGGAGAGACCTCTTCAATCACTAGATGGATAGACATTTAAATGAGAGTTGCTGACCTCTGCTGCCCCTTCAATTGCCTTAATAAACCACCATCTGTGGAATGTGTCTCCTGCATCAGAACAAAACATCTCCTGGGTTTCATGATCATGTAGGCCTAGATCCTGGCAATGCTATGGTTACTGTTTTATATAGCAAATTGGAGTACCTTGCAAAGTGTCCAGAAATTGTTCCGAGATTTAAATTCTCAAGATGACAGAGGAAGCCAATTAATAAACAAGTAGCTGGATAGTAATTGAATTAACTATATTTAATGGTAATAACATTTAATTGCAAATGAAAGAGATTTAAATTTAGGTTCAGCCTTGGCCTCATCCACTGCTTCTTGGAATTGCGTGCCAGGAGCTATTCTCATCTCAGCAAAAGGTGTGGTATAGGCACTCTTGCAACCAGGCTAATTTTCCTGCTATGGGCAATTGTTACAATAACACTGTGTAATCCAGTACACTATGTCATGAACCTGTCAGCTCTCAAAGTAGATCAGGCTGGGAAACCAATGCCATGTAGGTCAGTATTACTTTTATTGTAAAGCTATAGTAACAGAATAGTGCAAGGTTAAATGTGTGTCATTGCCCAGAGGATCATTGGTTGCCCTCTCCCCTCCTTGGAAGAGCTTTATAGTTCACGCTGCCTTAAGAAAGTTCAAAATATTCTCAAAGATCCATCTCATCCTGGGCACCC
>JAOYMU010000010.1:33386213-33397188 GCA_025802295.1 Psammodynastes pulverulentus
CTATCTATCTATCTATCTATCTATCTATCTATCTATCTATCTAGCTATCTATCTATCATTTATCTCATGCTGGATATAACTTCCTCTGACCAAAATATATATCTGATTAGCTTGTTTCAACAGAACATAGTATTTGAAGGTTGCACATAGATAATATCCTGAGTCAGTCTTTCATTGCCCATTTTGCTTTGAATCAAATGCTTTGCTTGCAGCTTTCTTGTATGCCGTCCATAGTTGCTTTCAGTGACATGGGCAGCTATATAAACTAAAGAAATCACAACTGTGGCTCTCTAAAACTTGTAGTAAGTCCTATTAAACCTTCTGTTGGTTAGATCTCCTAGACAGCTTAACTAATCTCAGAAAAAAGAAACGTGTGGTTGAGCCAAGTGAATATTTGAAAGAGAATTATTACAAAATCCCAAGGTTATAAGATACACTTGGACGTTGAAAAAAAATCATACAGGTAGTCTTTGACTTATAATCATTTGTTTAGTGATTGTTCAAAGTTACAACAGCACTTAAAAAAAAGTGACTTATGATCATTTTTCACACTTACAACTGTTGCAGCATCTCCTTGATCAAAATTCAGTAGCTTGGCAACTGCTTCATATTTATGACAAGCAGAGTCAACGGGGAGGCCAGATTCACTTCACAGCTGTGTCACTCACTTAACAACTGCAGTAATTCACTTAAGAACGGTGGCAAGAAAGGTTGTGAAAATGGGGCAAAATTCATTTAATAAACGTCTCGCTTAGCAATGGAAATTTGGGGCTCAGTCGTGATTGTAAGACGAAAATTACATAGAATTATATAGAATAGCAGAGTTGGAGGTGACCTTAGAGGTCATCTAGTCCAACCCCCTGCTTGAGCAGGAGAGTCTATTTCGAATATTAGCCTCTGCCTAGGATTGAACTCAAAGCCTCCTGATTGTGAGGCGAGTGTACCCTGTACGTTATTCTGGAAGACAGTTCAGAGTTGAAGTGGGCTGGCATCTTTAGAAACCTGAAATTGCTGTGATTCCAATACATTTGGAAGACATCAGATTGAGGGTGTCTGTTCTTTTAATGATCAAGCTCTTGTTAATGTTGTTACCATTCTTGTACATTAATGTTGCTGGTTAATTTCAAGCCATTAAAACAATAATCGTGCTGTCAGGACTCACAATTCTATTCAATACATTGGGAAGGCTTGGTTGAGAAGCTGAAATTAGAATAGAATAACAGAGTTGGAAGGGACTTTGGAGGTCTTCTAGTCCAGCCCCCTGCTTAGGCAGGAAACAATACACCACTTCAGACAGTGGTTATCCAACATCTTTTTAAAGGCTAACAGGGTTGAGGGTCATATGGATCTTGGGCTGCTTCTCGGACAGGCAGTACGATAAATTTAAGCTTCAAGGGTGTGGTTACCAGAACAGACTATCCCAAAGTGGGGGAGAGTAAAGATTTGTTTATTATGCATATTTTTCCTTTGCAATGCAAATGAGTGGATTCTACTTCCAGCTCAGTTATGGATTTATTTCATGACTAGGATATATGTCATCTTTTACCCACCTCTTCACTTCCATGATTATGAAATGAAAATCCCAGGGAGGAAGACTGACATTTCAAAAGGCATGTAAATGCTTGAAGAGAAATGCTCCCAAGCAACTGACATGGCATGCGAAAAAAATTGCTGCATTGTTCTTATGTGGGTTCCATCAAATTAGGAGTATTTCCTTAAAATGTGGTGTAATTCCCAAGCCCTCAGATTTCACCCAAACCATCTATCCCCTGTATTACCCACATTCTTTTCCTTCTACTCAGTCTTGTCTGATTCCTGGTGACTGGACAAGTCCCTGGAGTTTTCTTGGCAAGGTTGGCAAGAAATGATTTGCCTACTGTGAATTCTAGTGTATTGTGCAATATTAATGCAATGTCAGGAGTTTTCAATTCAATTGTATAGAATGTGAAGGATGTGTGTTTGTGTTTTTATTTTATTTTTATAGTCATAATGTACACTGAAGATGGCATTTAATTTTGTTGTACAAGGTGCAATGACAATAAAGTAAACTGAAAAAACAAGAGTGGCCCAAGGTCACCTAGCTAACTTTGTGCCTAAGGTGGGACTAGAGCTCACAGTCTCCTGGTTTCTGGCCTGATGCCTTAACCCCGTGATGGCAAACCTATGCCACGTATGCCAGAAGTGGCATGCAGAACCCTCTCTGTGGGCACACACATTGTCGTCAGCTACTCTTCTGGTCTTCAGGGGTGACAGAGTGCCAGAAAATGGCCTGAAAAACTCCCCAAAACCAGGCTGCTTTTCGGGCCTTTTCCAGGCCATTTTCCAGGCCCTTTCCAGGCTGTTTTTCAGGCCATTTTCAGGCTGCTTTTTAGGCTGTTTTCAAGCTGGTTTTTTGGCTAAAAACAGCCTGAAAAATGGCCTAAAATGGTCCCATAACAGCCAAAAAACAGGCTGTTTTTTTGGGAATTTCCAGGCCCAAAACAGCTTGAAAAACGGCCTGAAACTAGCCCCCAAAACAGCCTGAAAATGGCCCCCAAAATGCCCCCAAAACAGGCATGCATGCACTGGCAACCTCGCCTTTGGGTTTCCGGCGCGTCGGCATGCATGCACGCTCATGTACGTGCCTTCCAGTTTGGTCACTTGGTGCTGAAAAGGTTTACCACCTACTACACCAGACTGAGTCTCAATTATACATATAGAGAAGGACAAATAAATGAAGAACATAATTGTTTGTATTTATCTCATAATATACAATCTCTTTATCTCTCCAAACTATAGTCCACCAGCTACCCAGTGGATATTATAGTGGTTTACAATATGCGTGTCTGTGTGTGTGTTGAAAAAGCAAACTAAATCAAAGAAATAATAATTTCATGAAATACCTCTATGATTTTTTTCCTTTTTACAACCCTGTAGCTCCTTAATTTGGGATAGAGTCAGGGCAGTGAATGGAGCTGAGTGTTTACCAGCCAGATTCTCTTCCTGATGCCTTTGTGTAATTTGCAACAGATATTATTTCTTTTTCTATGTATAATTTAGTTTTGTTTTATTGGCCCTCATCTTCTGTAGTAGACTGTCCAGATATTGCTCCAACGGCTTTAGTATCTTACTTGACTTTTAATGACAGGGAGAAATAGATGCTGAATAACAAAGTAATTGAATAAATCCTGTGGAACTCCTCAATTCTAACAGCTAAGAAGCTAAGCAGAAATCTCCTAAAGCCATACAGTATCTTATGGGAAATAAGAGCACTGAAGAAATGTGTTTTTTACTCAAATTGGCCTTCTCTTTTCCCAGTTGTCTCACCTTGCCGCTATCAAGAGAATGGGAGACAGATTCTGTGTTACAATTCATTGGTATCTATGACTATTTTTAAAATCACTAAAAATAAGTGGGCATTAAAAACTGTGTTATTTTGGTAAACTCTTATTCCCTTGTCCACATTGTTAAGCTACGATTCCAGGAAGACTGGATAAAAAGTGGAAAATCATTTGCGAGTTATTCATGGAACAGTTCAGCCAGAAGTAAAAGCTAGTAGACTTACTCTAAATAGTAGATTAAATGACACAAGTCTGTCTCTGGTTGTTTAGTACATTGGATTAAGTATGTATGTATGTATGTATGTATGTATGTATGTATGTATGTATGTATGTACTGTATCCTTCCTTCCTTCCTTCCTTCCGTCCTTCCTTCCTTCCTTCCTTCCGTCCTTCCTTCCTTTTTTTTTCTTTTTGGTGGATTATTTTTTCTTGTAATTTCTTTTCCTCCCCTGAAGTGTGCCAACAGCATACTTATCACTAATGATTATTGTTCAAAGTATAAGTTGCAGAAGTGGGCTTGAAAAAACTCTACAAGAATCCCAGAAGATTTCCTTTCTGCTGGGGAAACATTTTCACAGATGTTCTTGGTGAAATCAGTGAAGCTTGATTTGTCATTATCTTCCTGCCAGGAAATGTTTCAATTGCTAAAAGCAAGGTGGGAAGTCTAAATCAGTGGAAGATTCTTTTATCCATGTCTAGTATAGATCATGAGAAAAGACCACCTTTTCAGAAAATCTATCAGCTGAAGCTTATCGTCTTACAGTTTGTTTCTAAGTAGTAAATCTAAAATGTTCCACTATACCATCTCATGCAGTATTATTTTATAGTCCTTAAGATTGTCCAGTCAGAATCTGGATCCTCAGTCCAAAATTGGTTTAAAAACAGGAAAATTTAAGCTGTGGGCATCCGTGTTTTAGAAAAATATGTTCTGTTTTTGTTTTTAAAAAAAAATATCCAAAATTTGTATTTCTTTTCAGATTTATTAGTAGTGATAAGAATTAAAGCTTAATTTTGATTCAGAAAAGAAATATCAGTAATTGTTCTCAACATACAATAGCGGCACTTTGTAATGCCCAACCAAGAAGAATAATTTACATCTAATCCAAATGACTCATTCTTGACTTGCTAGGCAAAGGGGAAAGAAATCCCTTCCCACACTGTACACAATGGGTTATACATCTGTTCTTCCAGAGAAACAAGCATGACAAATGACCGGAAGATTTCCCTGCAGTGATGGCACCATGAGCATCATATATGATACTTTCCCCTGTTCTGAATTGCCTCTAACTGTTGGGACAGATAAGAAAACTGGGAAGAGATGACAGACTAAAAGAAACTGCTCTATGGGAAAGGTATTCTAATCTCTTTAGAGAGAGCACACATCTCTGATATTCTGCTTTGTAAGTGCTTTTTGACTGTATCTGTTTCTGTGCAATGGTATGAATTTCTGCAGAATCGTCCAGCATGCCTTAATGAAAGTTATGTAGAAACAGGATATCAAATCAGAACATTGATTCACAGTTGTTTCATCTAGTGCATCTAGACCTAGGGATGGGCAACCTATTCCAGATGTCCCCGAACTTCAGTAATCTTAGGAAGCATAATTTATGATGTAATGGACTGAAGGAATAACTTTGAGAAATAGGAGGAAGAGCTGCAACCATGGCAACAATCAGATAAAAGAAATCTAAGGCTATACCAGAACTGTAACCTGAGAAAACACCTTGGAAAAGACCCTCCATAGTTCTCATGAGGGTAAAGAGAGGAAGAAGACATATACATTCAGACTTGCAAGATTCAGTTACTGTAACTTTACAGCATAATAAAATAAGTACATGATGCATGATTTGGTTTACTTATTTGGTCTACCTTGAAAGGCTGACAGTACTGGAAGCTATAAGCTGCAGACTAATAGCATCTAGTGAGCCACATTTTTGCTTGCCTGTTGTTGGTCTATATTAAAAGGTGTGGCTTTTCAGGTCAGAATACATGACTTCCATCCCTGTTGGTACCAGAGATTAGACTTGGAACTTCCTTCATATAAAACATGTGCCTTGTTTTGATACCATTCTCTGCAGCTGAACATTGCCAGATCAAAGGATGGAGCTTGAAATCATTGAGAGTTGGGGGTGGTATATAAATGTAATGAATTATTATTATTCATTGTGCATGTTCTCAGAGCTATTTAAAAATAGAAAGAGGGAGGACTTTTACAGTCCTATCAATAATGTCCTCATCCATAATAATCCATATTTCTCACAATAGCTGCTCTGTTGTCATGTTTTAGCCTGGACAGCTATGTGCTAATTCCAGATTTCAAAGCAGCCTGTTTCAATTATCGGGAGGCAAGTCTTGCCTGAGATTTTTCTAGACCCATCTGGATGCCGACCTGTCCATGCTGAAACAGAATGCTGCATTAGAGAGGCTGCTGGTCAAATCCAACAGATCTCTTCTTAAATATGCACTTTTCAGCTAAGACCAGAATGGAAAAGTTCCAGGCTCATTTGGAATAAATGTGAAACTGAGATAGACATCGCTGGCTGAGGGAGATGAACAATTGAGAATGGAGTCATCAAGCACCTTTGCACAATTGCCAAGAAAAGCTGGCAATTATGAACATTAACTCGAAGTATGCATCGTATCGGACCCAATCAAAGCCATTTAAATCCAGTCAAGCATTGCTTTCATGCATCAGATCTCAACGTAGCCTTGATTACAACTCTGCATCCCAGGTATTTAGCCTAGGGTGTTAGCCAGTAACAATATGCCATTGTCTAGGAATGTTAATCCCTATACCCATATTTATAAATGTCATAAATTTGATGGCAAAAGATTAGTTATCAAATTGCTGGCTGCAGTCATGTTTTATCTATAGTTTAAAAATATTTGAGTTTTAAAACAAAACAAACTCTCAATCCTGATAAGATGTCAAAAGTATGTGTTCAAACTGGATCTAAATAGTGGTTTCACATCGTTATATGGCAGCAATGAAATGTTATGTAGCTTCCAAATATTTTTATGCTTAGGGGAAATTTTATTTCTTTGCAGACAAGAAAATAATGCAAAACCATTCTTGTACAATTCTCAATATAATTATTTGACTTTCTTTTTTGTTAAAGAACAGTAACATTTTGACAAAAACCAGGATTACAAATGAATTCAACATTCCTTCTTAAAACACTGTAATTAAAACTATGTATGGTAATAGATTTTTGCTATAAATATGCAAATAAAATGCAATGAAATATTTGTAGGTTTATAGTTCAAACCATCCCACTGCAACAAGGGAATCTTACAGTATTAAGATGTGCTGATTTAAAAGTAAACTACAAAGTCTCACAATGAATATTTTTCATAATTTGACTCTAAGAATCAAATAGCTCAAATTGTGGACATTTTGGAGCTGAGGAAGAAATCCTTCTTTCTCAGGTGACTTGAAAAATGATAGAATAGTATGCTATTGGACTTTTTAAAAAATTAAACAAAGCTTCCAGGAAAGAGTGTAAAGAAAAAAAAACAGTATTTAAAAAAATCTACCCAATTTTGAACTAGCAACCTTCTGTTTACAAGGCAAATGTTATGAATGTTGCGCTATTATGGAATTCACCAGACAGGATAGCTTTAAAACAAATTAGAGAACACTATAAAGTTGACTCAGTTGAAAAGGCATTCCTTCCTCTACAAATCTGCAATGAACTGCAGACTTATCTTAAAAAAACTGCTGTCAGGAGCACTCAAGGTAGCACAATATGTGAAAGTTGGATATGAAGCAGAAAATAAACACCCCAGGATTGCTTTAAAGTGAAGTGGGGTTTTCAGTATGGAGAAACCTTATGCCTTCCAGAACAGCTGTCTGCCTGTGTTGGACCCACAGTTGGATTGAGAGCTTAGGTAACAGAGGCTAGAGTGCTGTGTTGCAGGCCACTTCTAATAACTACCGGCTGCCTGCAATTTGGCAGTTCAAATCCTACCAGGCTCAAGGTTGACTCAGCCTTCCATCCTTCGGAGGTGGGTAAAATGAGGACCCAGATTGTCGGTGGCAATAGGTTAACTCTGTAAACTCTTAGAGGGGGCTGTAAAGTGCTATAAAGTGGTATATAAGTCTAAGTGCTATTGCTATTGCTACCCCAAAGAAGGACTTTATAACATTCAAATAATTGTGGAGTCTTTGGTGTTCTCAGAGTCTGATTGTTTGCTTGTAGATATTTCATTATTCAACTAGGTAACATCATCAGATAGTGAATCATCTGCACAAAATAACAACAAGTTGATTCCAATGGTTGAAGACTCTGCTGAATGCCACACGTTGATCTGTGTGTAAGTTTGGGTATGTGCATGTCTCTGCATGTGTATTTAAATAATGGGAGACTGACAAGTATCTTTTGAAAATGGCCTGAGTAAAATATGCACTTTTGTTCACCATTCATTCTTTTACACTCTCTTTTACTTAATCAAAGGCAAGCATGGCAGTAAATGTAAATTAAAGAATAATGCCAAACGGTATCATTCCGGACTTGCATATAATTGTACTTGAACTCTGATTCCCCCCCCCACCAACGTACTTATTGCTTCTTGGTTTCTTCCTGAATTGCAGCCCTTGTTTTATTCTTCGCTCTCAACAAAATGTCAAGTGTGTGTTGCCGGGAATGGTGTTAGAAATGTTCTCCAGAGAGCTCGCATCTTCAATAAATGGAACTATGGATCGCAGGCAGCTGCAGGCATAAAAGCTGCTGCAAAAAGTGATTTCAATCTGAAAAATGTAGTAATTTTCCCCTGGAAAAAAGAACATGAAAGTTAAAGTGATGATTTAACTAACGGCTTTATATACATACATATATATACACACACATACATTTTTCATGCTGCTATATTTACACTCAAATTGAATCTGCGTCAATGATCCAATCTTCCTTTTAAAAGTTTTGGTTACAACCTTTTAATTCAGGCATGTATGCAAGCCTTTAACAAGCCTATAGCCTTTTTTCCTGTGAAAGTATTTAATTTTTTAAGTGATTTGTAACTTAAATAGAAATGCTCTGAATAATTCTACAGTCAAATTTAATTTAACTCCTGGGTATTTGATCTGAATCTTATATTGTGTGGCGTAATTCACAATGGCAGGAGAGTTCAAATGTTTTAAACCAAAATGCCAAAAATGGCAGTACGCGCAATAAGGTAGGATCTTCAAGAAAATATTTGGTGCAAAACATGCATTTGCACTTTGCAAATTATCAAGAGGCCTTGAAAAGTAGCTTAAGTGGCTGTTTATTATGCTGAAGGCTGAGACTCAGCCCTGGGTTTTGGCTATTCGGCTGGGACCTGCTGTGCAATAAGTAACAGGCAAGTGTGTGTAGCATTCTCTTGGGTTGGTCATGGAGATTTAAAGCTTCCAGAACATCTGACTCTCCATTGTTAACTATCTAATGCAGAACCAGAAAGCTTTTGGCCTCACAAAACATGGCAGTTTAATTCTCCTATTATAAAAGTACTGGGACATTTTGTAAAGTAGTAATCAAGCTGATTTCTAGCAATACTGGGCAATTAAGTCTTAATTTGAAATTCAGTGTTTGGTAAGCTGTTAGTGTCAGAGTGTGTATGTGAGAATAACCTTGGGAAATGGAGGAACAACTGCAGATAAGACAACTGTCGTACAAAAGATATGGCAGTTCACAGAAGAAAAGGGAGGGGGGAACATGGGAAACACTTCAGAAGAATCTCCCCATAGCTTTCCAAAGAGTAAAGGAAAGGAGGTAAGGGGAGAAATACTTGACAGTAAAGATAATGTTAGTATTCATAGTTGTGCTTTTTTGTCTGGACAAACTTGAAGGACTAACAGAGTATAATATACTCTGGTGAGAAACCTTTCTTGATTTTATCTGTGGACCCAATTCCACTCTTCATCCTTACTACATTTATCAGCTTCCTACTCCATCATGGATACATTTTTCCTTAAACAGTAGAGACTTTAGAATTACCTTTCATTTTCCAGTAAGGGGTGTTGACTGGCAACCGCAGAGCAAATGTTCATGTTGTGAAAAATCCCCTAACTGAAAAATGGGGACCCTATCTAGTGTTTTGAGTGCATGGTTGTTTCCATTGCTTGTTGACTTTAACAGTGGTCCAAGGGTGTACATCATGGCATTATAGTCTCTGGTACAACCATGGATTACAGCCTCTGGTATAATCTATCCATCAGTGGTTGGATAGAAGGACACAGATTTTCAATTGAAATAACATTTTTAATGGTATATGAGAATGACCTTGAGTGAGGAAGGGAAGAGAAGAGATGGTGCCTAGAAAATGATTAGGCAAGGGAATGGGGAATCCCAAAGTTGCTTGAGAGACATGGTAAGAGAAAGAAACTTAGGAAAGACCTGCTCTAATGGATCAATAATTAAAACTCAAAGATTTGTACATTCAGACTTCCACAATTCTGTTAATGTTTTCTTACAATAAAATACAATTAGCTCCTTTGGTCATGTTTCCTGTATGATTTACCTAGGAGAACTGACACATTTCCTGCATACCCTATACAGGGGTGCAATACCCCCTACAGTTCCCAATATTTTGGCAATACTAAGGACCCAAATTGTTATTCAGACTCTGTACCAATCATGAGGTTTTCTTCTCTTTGGCCATTTTAACTTTGATTTCAAGTGAATGATGAACTGAGAAAAGAATATGGGACAGGGACTCTACCATAAGCAAAATGTAACCCCTGTGCTAAATTTAGACTTAATGATGCTCCCAAGTTAAAGATATCACTGATCGCACACTTGCCAGGGCATTGCTTGTTTCCTGTCATCGGAATATACAGCTTTTATGATTGTTGATTGTGATTGTTTTTACTTTTCAGCTTGAAATAGAAGTCTTGTAATTATGCTGTTTTCTTCCTTTTGAAACATACTGCCTTTCTTCATGAAAAGTGAGGAGCTGCATAGAAATGGTCTGTCTGGAGACTTTATCTTGCTGGCATGGCTCCTTAATGTTTACAGGTACAAATGCATGTCTACATACACTTATTAGAAGAATTGAGCTCCAATTTAATTATGAAATGGAGGGAAGGAAAGAAGGCCTTTCCATACTATTGAGGAATACTAAGCACCATGTTTTAAATGCTGGTTTGAGAAATGTAATGCAAAGTGTTCCAGTAGTAATAGCTGTATTCTTGCCATTGTTCGCATTCTTGGATCTGGCATTGCATGGAAATTTCCATCTCAGTTCCTCCCCTGCCTTTGCTCTTTTTTTTTCTTCAAACTGCTGCCTTGCTCTCTTTCCTCTCTCTGTTTTTCTGGTTTTGCTACTGCAAGTGTAAGTGGAGGACTTATTTTGTGGAGCAGAATTTGTGGCGAATTCCTCCAGAGGTGAAATGACTTAATTCAAGATTAAGATGCAAGGATCTAGGAAACATCATCATTATTTCCATGATTTGAAGTTTTAATGAAAATGTGCTTCCATCCACACTCCATGGTAAAAATTTTAGGGGTTATTTGTTTTTGCCAAAGAATCACATTTAAGATTGTACATAAAATATAGAAACAAAATTATTTTAGGAAGAGTTTTAAATATGCTTTGAATATAAGAGCCTTGGTGGCGCAGAGGAATGAGTGCAGTAATTGCAGACTTCTGCTAACAGCCAGCTGCCTGTAATTAGG
>JAOYMU010000010.1:33397288-33407447 GCA_025802295.1 Psammodynastes pulverulentus
GATGGAAACTGAACAAGGAGAGATTCAACCTGGAAATAAGGAGGAACTTTCTGACAGTGAGAACAACCAACCAATGGAACAGCTTGCTCTCCGAAGTTGTGGGAGCTTCATCACTGGAGGCTTTCAGGAAGAGATTAGACTGCTATTTATCAGAAATGGTGTAGGGTCTCCTGCTTGGGCAGGGAGTTGGACTAGATGACCTCCAAGGTCCCTTCCAACTCTGTTATTCTATGAAATCTAGAAGTGAAATCTAGGAGAACTCTGATTATCCATTATCTGTTGAATAGAATAGAATAGAATAGAATAGAATAGAATAACAGAGTTGGAAGGGACCTTGGAGGTCTTCTAGTCCAACTTGATTGAAAGGAGTAGAAAATAAGTGACAAAACTGAACCAACATACTAACTTTCATTCTGTACTGTGTTGTGATCTCTGCCAGCAAGCCACAATATTGGTTATTTGTTTTTGGCTCATCTTGAGGTTTGAACCCACCCCTTATGATATATTATCTGCAAATCACAATGGTTTGACCAACAAGCCATGTTTAAAAATCCACTTTTAGCATATCGTGTGAATCCAGCTTATGTCTAGCACAGCATTCTGCTTCTAGGAACTGACTGCCAAAGCAGATCTAACCAAATACAATGTTTGTCTTGAGTTTCTGAAAATTAGAAATTTACTGCTCTGGAAAATGTGGACTTACTAGGTTACTTGGATTTTAGGAAAATGAAAACAGAACTGGATTGAGAAAACATGTTTTACTAAACCAGTTTGGAGCAGACTTGTGTTCTTTTCTAAATTCCAGCCGGCAAAACATAAAAATAGGCTTTATAATTTTTTATTGGGAGAAAAATGACTGTTTCATTTTAAGTGGACTGCAAGAACACCAGAAATAATGGCTCTTTTATGATGCGAACTTGACAGACATGAATGGCAATTTAATTTTCCCCTGGGCCTTGAAAACTAAATGCACCTCTAGAGAAGAAGAAAGGGCTTCTTTCCATTATAGCGTTCCAAGAGTGGCAGTGGCCACCATAAATTCCCTTTTCTAATAAATTCTCAAGGCCCTGCTTTAATAAACATCACATGTCTGGCAGATTTGATTTCCTTAAAGATCTTTCCCCTCCCTTCCTACTACCCCAGTTTTTTTCTGAATGAAATAGCCAAGAGAAACTGGGTCAGGCATGAATCTGCAGGTGATGATCCCCAAAGCTATGTTCCTATCATGTTTGAGACCTGGATTTTAAGGAGCTTGTTTTTGTTCTTTTAAAAGCCTCCTGCCATTGATCTTAAAAATCTTTCAAAAGAATTCAGAAGCTCTGAAGTGGCACTGGCAGTTTCCTAGTGAAGAAAATGGATAATTCAAGAGGTCACTAATAGGAGATTACCAGGCTGAGCCCGAGGGAGAGTTCAAACACGTAATCAATCATGAGTCCCTGCACGCCCACAAGAGATCTAAGTCCAGCCCACCTTGAAGGCCTTCTTATCTCTCATTCATTTCCCTTGACCCTTAGTAGCTCAGATTCTTGTAGAGAGCTTAAGGCTGCAATAAATCTTTATACTCATTTGAACTGTCTGAATCTCCTGGTTTCCCTGGTACTTGATAGTTACTACCTAGCTGAGTCTGTTTAGCTATATTATGGTATACACAGTATAGTATCCATCTGGACCAGCTGGGGATGGGTGGAAATGATCAGCACTGTATTTTGCTGGTTCTCTTCTTTGGTGATAGGTTTCAGTTGGTGTTGATGAGTTGGTTGGTTAGTTCAGTTGGTTCTACCTTCAGCCTCTAAATTATGGGGCACTACAGATTTAATATTCTCTCTGTTCCTACTGCTGGGTGAGGTCATCTGTAGCCATGGTGTGAGATATAAACATTATGTTGATGGTACCTAGATGTATATCTTTGCCCCTGGGGAAGTAAGCAATGCTGCCAAACATCTTGTCTTGGTGCCTGGAGGTTCTAGGGCAGGGGTGTGAAACTCACATCATCACGGCAGCATCATATGACGTATTGCAACTTTTTCCTCCTTCTCTAAACCGAGTGTGGGCTCGCAGTGGTGGATTAAGGCTCACTGGTACCCTAAGTGCTGAAAAATCTTGGTGCCCCCCTCCTTCGTACATACTGTACAAACGAAGCCAAGCTTTTTTCTTTCTCAACTTTGTGGTGCCCGCTTTGGGCCTGGTGCCCTAAGCATGTGCTTAGTCTGCTTAATGGTTAATACACCACTGCCAGCATGTGATGCATCTGACCTGCAGGCTGCGAGTTTGACAGCCCTGTTCTAGGGGTTTGGATTAGGAAAAACAGACTACAGCTCAACCTCGCAAGACTAAATGGCTTTGGGATTTGGGGCCATCTTTGGTTCAGAATGAGGTCACACTTCATCAGACAAGACCTGGTGCACAATCTGGGGTTCTTCTGGATGCACAACTCCTGCTCAAAGAGTAGGAAGTCGTCGTGGCTTGATGAGTCTTTGCATAGCTTTAAGTTTATTTATTTTATTTATTTATTTATTTGTTAAATTTATATACCGCCCCATCTCCGAAGACTTCAATGGTATCCATTCCTGGATCAGAAGGCTCTATGCTCAGTCACTCATGCCCTGGTTTCCTCTAAGTATAGATTACTATAATGTGCTCTACCTGTCCTTGTAGAGTATTTGGAAGCTTCAGTTGATGCAAAATGCAGTGGTACAGGCAGTCATGATCCATACAAACCTTTCCTAAATTAAGGATATTCAGATGACCTTGGGATTGTAATGCCCATAATTTCCTGCCAATCCCAACACTGCACAGTAGAAGCCACGAAGATCAGCCACTAGTGTAAAAGGATGTAGCCATCTTCTGGGCAGTCATTATGGCCACAAAGAGATACAGAAAATCCTATCTCTTTGCTGCTGTTAAGTGTTCAACTAAATTTTACCAATAAACAGTTGAGGGCTTTGTTAAACAAGCATGCAATTGATTAACTGTAAACAAAGCTGCCCCTTTTCTGCAATTACAGTATACAGTACTTTGGAGCTGCATGTTAGGACACATTTAACGTCATATATTATTACATTGAAAAGTATGCATGAATATGTTCTGAAAAGCTATGATAAAGTGAATGGGAGACTTCATTAAGACACAGACTTATACCTATTGATTTATTATTACAGTAACCTCTTTTTGTTACGCTAGGCAGCTGATATATGTTGCTCTATCTGCCATTGGTATAATAATTAAGACGCACGTCTTAAGCATTCTGCCTTTAAGGATATCATCTCATTATATAGTCATTTCCAGGCTGGGCAATATAATTTCCAATATATGCTCAGTATATGTTCTCAGCCATAAGTGCCTCAAGTGAGAAAGATGAAAAAGATAGCACATCAGAATGAGGTGGGGTTTTTTTTCACTGCGTGGATTACAAGTAGGAGGTTATTAGGCTGGGATAATACAGTGACAGTATTACTTGCAGTTGCAATCTTGTGCAATTAGAACTCAGTGGCTGAGTTTATACCACATGCCAAGCTAAAATGTGGTCATTTAATTTGTAGCTCAGACTATTGTGCAAAGAGATCTAGAATGCTTTGCTTATTTATAGTTCAGCACATAGTAATAACTCCAGACGGCTTCATTAAGTCCATTCACCATCAGTTAGGGATCTGAGTTTATTTTTTAAAAGGCAAAGTGATAATGTGCCTTCTATTTAGGGTGACACAAAGCATGGACAGGAGCAGGATCTATGCCTCAATATAGGCTAAACTGAATTTATTTATTTTTTTAAAAAAGGAGTAGGGGTAAAAAAATCCCTTAACTGATTGGAGATGACATTTAATAAATAATTCTACCCGTTCCCCTTATTTTCTTTGCAAACCCGCATCCAACTTGTATCTGGCTAGAACTGCTTACCATTCTCTTGTATTTTTTGATGTGGGGGTGTCCAGAGGATATTGTCAGGAAGGTTAAGATGGCAGTCAAGATGATTTCATCTACAGATATAAAAATGGGAGGACCTTCAATCACATTGTGACCAAAATTTTTAATTTTTTTTTTTTAAAACCATACCCTGAGAACATTTCTGCTCCATTTCAGTATTTCTGGATGATTTTTATTTGAATAATCTCAACAGGTATTGAGAATTCTAATCTGAAATATAGAGTATAGCAATGCCTGTGTTCGATCATCATGCAGTTACTGCTCTGTTGTTTTACTAGAATTAATTTCCCCCTATAAATCAAGACAGCACTGATTGAAATAAATCACAGCCAATTGTGTGTGTGTGTGTGTGTGTGTGTGTGAGAGAGAGAGAGAGAGAGGTGGTATTCAGCAGGTTCTGACCAGTTCTGGAAAACCGGTAGCGGAAATTTTTTGAGTAGTTCAGAGAACCTGTGGTAACCTTCCCCCAGGAGTGGGACAGGAATGGGGATTTTACAGTATCCTGCCACGCCCACCAAGCCACACCACACCCACACCTACAGAACCGGTAGTAAAAAAAATTGAATTCCACCACTGGTGTGCATACATGTTTGAGTGTGTAAATTGATGCTGTTAGTATAAACAACCAAATTTCCCAGTGGGATCAACAGATTGGAAACCCTACTTATATAAATTGTCTTTGCATAGTGATTATTTACCTGTTGTAGTACAGGTAGTCCTCGACTTATGACCACAATTGAGTCCAAAATTTCTGTTGCTAAGTAAGACAGTTATTAAGTGAATTTTGCCCCCACTTTACGATCTTTCTTGCCACATTTGTTATGTGATTCACTTCAGTTGTTACGTTAGTAACACAGTTGTTAATGAATCTGACTTTGGTTGTCATAAGATTGACTTTGGTTGTCATAAGATGTCAAAAGGTGACCACATGAACCCGGAACAATGCAACCATCATAAATATGAGTCAGTTGCCAAGTGTCTGAATCTTGATCACGTAACCATGGGGATGCTGCAACTTTCATAAGTGTGAAAAAAATCATGTCACTTTTTTCAGTACAGTTGTATCTTTAAATAGAATAGAATCAGGGCTTTTTTTCGGCCGGAACTCAGCGGAACTGTGTTCCGGGACCTTTTCAGAGTCCCGGTCACATGGTCCGTCTCGACCAATCGCGCGCTATCATTTCCGGGATTTTTTAGCGCAACGACGGGGGTGCGTTCCGGCACCTTTTTTCAGAAAAAAAGGCCCTGAGCGGTATATAAATCTAAAGTGCTATTGCTATTGCTATAATCTTCAAAGTACTGTTATGGCACTGATAATGTTTTAATCTTATGTTTTTACTCTTTTATGTTTTTAGATACCTAGGGTTGTTTTATGTAATATAACTTGCCATATACATTTGTTTTCAAACAAACAAATAAATAATATAATGATTAGATAAACAAATAAGATAAATTCTTCCAATAGTTTTGTTCTTGTGAATTTTAGAATTTATCTAAAAAAGACTTTAATCATCTTGCCCTTGAAGAAATATTATTGTAAAATGCTTCCTAAGGATATGAGCTTCCTTTCCACAAAGTTTGAAGATTAGAGATTAAATATGTCAGTGATCTGCTTCAGGAAGATTTGGATCACAAGACAGCTGTTGATTAAGTTGACCCAAAGTGGGTTGAAACATCTGATAACTTGGGAAATGATCACTTTCAGTTTTGGGCAAACCAAAAGTATGATAAGAAAAGTTGTCCATAAAAGGAAAATGCTGGAAAGACAGGAGGCAGAGGCTCATTTTGTGACTTACAATTTTAGTTCCAGTTCATCAGGTTTTTTGCTTCATCAGGTTTTTTCAGTTGTGGTGTTTCAGAAAAAAAATGTTGCTTCAGAACAATGCTTTATCCAAATGGAATCTACCTAACTGCCGAAAAATGAAAATCTTATAAGAAAGTGTAAGCTACTCAGTGACAAAACTCACCTTGTCCATGACAAAGTTTCTGGAAGGGAAAGAAGAAAGAAATGGTTGATTATTTATTGTGCTTCCTTAAACCTGTAATTATTTTCTTATGAAGGCCCTTCCTTCTTGCTAATGGCTTTTCAAGGACAAAGGGATCACAGTATTAATGAATCTATCCTTCTGTTTGCACAAGGATCAATAACATGAACATTTTAGAAGCACTTGTGGCAATGGTTGCATTCTTATTATTTTATTGCTCATAAGTATCATAATGCTATCAAACCAGAAGTAGCATGAATTTACTAGGAATACGCTGACTGTCTCTATCCCCAGCTAGCGATCTCTGTATTGCTACTGCTTTTATGCAAGCAAACCAATGAATGGAAAGCTATCTTGGTAAGAACAAATGTTTTCTTTCCTGTGATGTGCTATCTTTTCATTCACACAAAGCTTACATAGAGTGCTGATGTTTTTGCAGAGATCTGAGTGTAGAGAGATCAAGGGAAACATAGATTTATGGTTATCTCAAGATTACCAAATAGCCTGTTCTTCATGTTTACCATATAAACCCCACTCAATTTTTATAAACTGGGCTGCAATCCTAAACAAACTTACTAAAAATGGATCTCAATTAAAAAAAAATCAGTTGGATTAAAAATATATGTTAAATCCATCTAACATGTTTGTGAGTCTTAATGCCCAGTTTGGTTATAGGTCTGTGATGGAGACGCATTTGGAATTTGCAGGATTGAGAAACTAAACTGCATGTCACACATCAAGCTTCTGGCTCATTACCTTTAATTGTACCATCCTATCTGTTGTTGTATGATATGAGAACATTTGCCTTTTGGCTGGGATGCCAGCAGATAAGAAGCTTTATCACTACATGCTGGATGACAAGGAACAGATTCTCATCAACAGCCCCAGCCTCCTCCAGCTCTCTGCACTTGCCTCGGGAGAACAGAAACCAGAAACTTTTGAAGAACTGGAAGCTCTCACCCTCCATCTTGGCAAATGCAAAGAATTCATAGTGGGTGGTTACAAGAGAGCTTTGTAAGCAGCACCTGAATCATCAGAGACTCCCTGCTATTTTAGCATGCCCTTGGAATGCATCAACTGTTTGCTCTTGACTTTTGCACCTTGTCCACTGTGAATTTGGGCATAACTTCAGCAAAAGGAATTCTTCACTCCTTTAGCAGGAGAACAGGGACACAATTTACAACACGTCTCCTGTAGATCAAAGAGACCTGAAACCTGCCTTATCATGTAAAAGATGATGGTATCCTTGAAGACTTGGTTACAACACGACACAGACTATTCCTCATTTCTTTTTTTCTTTTTCTTTCTTTTTTTTTTGGGGTGTGTTTGTGTTAACTAAAATTTCAGAAGTTTCCCTTAGGCAGACTGCTTGCCTTCTGTTAGATTTTAAAGGTGTTGTGTTGCTGTGAGAGAGACGCCATTTCCGCATTAGTGATTTATGGCATCTTCTAGTGTCATTCAGTAATTACTGGGATGATATGAAGTCTGTCTTCATTACTAGTGGATTGATACAATGATGGTTGGATGATGCTAGAAGACATTATCACTAGCATGCATGTGGGTGTAGAAAAGCTTGTATTAAACATTGCTCTGCTTTTTTTAAAAATTAGCCCAATGCTTATATTCCCTCATTAATATGTTACACAGACAATGAAGTAAAAGATGTTTGCATGTACAAGGTATTTTAAGGTTTCTTCATGGTCTCTCTACCTGGTATGCCTCAGGAATCAGCTTTGTAATCTAGTTAAGTTCCCTCAGTTTCAGAAGACATTGAAAAATATCTGGAATACTAGACTATGTTCTGTTGAAAGGAATATAGAAAAAAAATATCCTGCATTTTGCTGCCCTTTTTTCTGGCTTCCAATGAATTTACTGAAAGAAATTTTGCTTCAGAAATTGATTCAGCAGAGAAGAGAATTTAGAGAAATGTTCATGGATGGAGTGAGATGAAGTTGCATGCTGCATCGGATATTACAGGGTACTTGGAAACTCCCTGTCTTCTGGGATGTGATGATTTTTGAATCAGTCTTCTCATGGGAAAATACCAGGAGAAGATTTCATGAGGTACTCCTTGTTCTGGGATTTTTTTTTTTTTTAGCAATGGTACTTCTGTCCCTGCCAAAGAAAGAATTCTGCCCCTGAGAAATTGTTGGAGAATGTTTCCTTCTCAGGGAAGGATTTGGAAAAATTTCTCCTAATTTCTTTGCCAACAAATGTGCTAGACAATTGTGAAAGGTCTTTTGTGCCTACTTCTGTTTGGGCATCACTGGAAACATTTTAAGGAGTAAAGATGAATTTGTATCTGAATTGCTGATAATTCTTCCCTTTCTTGCCTTTTTATCATTGCCTAGCAGGGACACTTTGCTTCCTCCATGTATTTTTTTTTCCTCCTGTAAAGATTAGGTCACTTTCCAAAAGTTTTGGACCTTAATTTCCAGCAGCCCAAGCCTAACTCATGCACATCTGGAAGTTACTGTGTACCCCTGTTTTATTGCTTCCTTTGCATCTTATATTTTTGAGGGCTGAGTAGATTGGAACCTGCTTTGGGTAGAGATCTTTGAACTTATCCTTATAGGCCCCAGAGCTTTGGATTCAAAGGCAAAAAACTGCTTCAAAGTGAGCAGAGGCACTTGTCTTCAACTTTTAAATCAAATACATCTTTTCTTAGAGCTGTGGAATAGACAGCTGTTTCATACCAGGAGAAGACACCACTAATTTAAAGAGTAGCAGAGAGACAATCCCTTAGTCTTCTTGAACACTCCAAAACAAAATTTTTGCCACTGAATATAAATTTATGGACAGCTTAGCTTAGCACCTGATGCTTCTTGGTATATAGAATGATCCAGCTCTTTGGGATCCATAAGCTCTTACAATAATGCTATACTATCTTCCCTTATTACATAACTAAAGCTACAAAAGTTAATGAAAAAATTGAAAAAAATATGACACTTCATTCAAGAACATAACTGACATGGTAGCTTGAATTGCTTCTCTTGATTTGAATTTCTTTGGGCTTCTTCTCAACTAACTTCTTTGTTCTTCATGATGTTCCTCATACTAAACCTGGTGTTTTCTGGTTATCTTCAATTAAAATTCCTATTAGGTTTATCTGGCAAAATGAAATATATCTGCAAGGAATCAGATCCAAGATGTGTGACACTGAAAGCTGGGTTTTTTCAGTTGGCTTAAAGGACTGAGTGAGAGACACTTAGAATTGTGCCAGTGAATATCTACTTCTGTGTCATGTTACCTGATTTCTTGGACCAGGCGAGACTCTGCAGTGCAGTTTAATGCACAATCAGAAGTCTTTAGAGAGTATTTCCAACACTATAGCCTTATCTTCAGAAGAATCATATACAAACTGTAAAGCACTGTTGGCTAAACACGAGCAATAATTTCTCATTTTTTAAAAATAAAAAAGAGCTCTTCGTAAGTATAGCAATAGTGTGTTAAAGGTACAGTCCCTGAAGACCAGATCCTGAGTAGACCTCATGAAAATGGATTATAGACAGCTACAAGAGACCACCACGTGCTGCATCATAAGTTAATGTTTCATTGTTCTGCCAAATTTTAGGATTTGGAATAGGGGAGGGAGAAAGATGGCTTATTGCATTCATACAGCATAAATTCAAACATAGCAAAATAGCTTTGAGGTATATACTGAAGCTTGGCAGATGATGAATCCGTAACATGGCCATGTCATTAAAATGCATGAGGCATTATTGTTTATTAGATACACATTTTTATTGAGTTCGGTAAGATGCTTTAAAAGTAAGCAAAGGGCAAGTCTACAAGCACATTCAGATCTCTGCCAGATGGAAACTTCTAAAGGACATAGGATTTGCTGTGCTTTGTTTGTCTCAGATGTGGTGCTCTGGAACAAAGCAACTCCCTAAAAATCAAGGAACATCTGTGCTTACCCTCCTTACCGCTATTCTATGAACCAACAAAAGCAAGCATGAAGCAAATTGAATGGACTTGGTGGAAAGATGCAATAGTTATTTGCTAGAAACTTGGTACATTTGATGGAATTATGGTGGCTTGTACTATGCTATAAAATACAAATAGGAGGCAGCCAGAATTAACTACTTCATTTCTCTAGATTTAAACAAGCAAGTTAGCATTTTGAATTAGGATGCTTTTAGAAGTAAGTTGTGGCAAGCTGAAGGCATTCACACCCATTCCATCCTTTCCTTTTAAACATTTTTTTTTTTTTGTAGAAAAGAATTTTATTTTTAAAATGAAATAGCTAA
>JAOYMU010000010.1:33435457-33446543 GCA_025802295.1 Psammodynastes pulverulentus
AGTACCGCTGCGTTCCGGCAGAAAAAAAGCCCTGCTGCTCTCATTAACTAGTGCAAGAGAATTAATATTCAAATATCCAAAATATCCAAAACTAAATAGACAAGGTCAGGATGCTTAAGAAAAGTACATATAGGCAAAAAATTGAGATAAAAGACCAATATTTAAATATTGGTCTTTAGGACATGTTTTAATAAAATTAAAATATGGTAAAATGCTTGCTCATTCTACACACAGCAAGAAGTTATTTGACAAATTTGTTAGCAATTGATGATCATTTATCCAGGCTAATAAACATGGTTTATGACAATTGTCCCTAATTATAATAATAAATTCTAACTAATTATCATAATTTATGATAATTTATGACAACTGACACAAATTATTTATTTTGCCTAATTATAACAGGAGCAATTATCATAATTTATGCCAATTATTTGTTATTAACTGTTTTTGTTATAATTAAATATCAAAAGTATGATTGCTCCTAATAATCATTTATAATTATTATCAAAATTTATGATAAGCAAGCATAATTATGATATTTTGTGAAAACCAATTATTATAATTTATGATAATCAACCCAATTATCATAATTTATTTGACTACTGTGGTGGCACAGTGGTTAAAGTGCAGTATTGCAGCAAAATTCTGCCTACAGCCTGAGTTCGATTCTGATCAGTTCAAGATTGACTCAGCCTTCCATTCTTTTGAGGTCAGTAAAATGAAAACCCAGATTATTGTGGGCAATATGCAAATAATGGTTCAACATTGTCAACCTTTCAGAGAGTGCTGAAAAGCACTATGGGGCGGTATATAAATCTAAATGCTATTGCTATTGTTAATCCTACTATAATTTATGCTACAATAATTGCCTCAAATTATACTTTTTGGTCTAACAATAATGTATGATAATTGTCCCTAATTTCTATTCCACCAGATTTATTTATTGAATTTATATCCTCTCTTTCTACTTTCAGAACATTCAAGGCATTTTACATTATTTAAAACAAAAATACAGTTATTCATTGTTTCTTAATTTCTTTACTAAATCACATCTATCACATAACATCCTGCAGCCTCATCAGTCTAACCTCAACAGATGACAAAAAGTGCTTATTCTTAGACAGACTCGTACTAACAGAAAATAAATTAAGATTTCAGATTTCTCCATTTCAGTATTTTTTTGCATGTTTATTTAGCTGCCCATCTCACAAAGCAAAAAAAGTTATATCCAGGTAACCAGTAGCCTAATCTCAATCTGATATCAGAATGCACAACCAAGGGTATTTTTCTAGGAAAAAATAAGAATAAATATCCAGAAAACATTTTTTTCCTGAATGTTTGAACCACCAGCCACTTTGAAGGGAGTGAGAAAATAAAAAAGATAGAATAAAAGGGGAAAAGTCCTTTCCTCATCCATCTGACTCTCCCATTCTCATGGCTGATGATTTGTCATAATTCCCAAATGGAGGTTTAATTTTGATTTCATCCTGAAATTGTGTAAAATATTAACCATGTGACAGCCTACATATTGGAGATTGAGAATACTTCCTCATTCACAGCAAGGTTGAACTCATGAAATATGAATAATGCCCTAGTTGCTACTAGGTACACTTCCCCAACTAAAAATAGCCGCAGAGAGAAATGGAATCCATTTTGACATGATTTTGTCTGCTGACAGTAATGGGATGAACTTATACGCCCACCTGGAAGACAGCAGGAACAGAGGAAGACACTTCTTAATCAGTTTCAGTGATCAACTTACCATACAGTCCTCTTTTCCACAGTATTCAAGTAGATATTTATTCATGAACGCGAGCAGTCTTTTTTTAAAATAAATTTTATTACAATCTTTAAAAATATTGAACATAGTGAATTTGTTTTGACATACCTTTTTGTTTTACATTCTTACATTCTAAGTTCTATCATATATTTATACATCGCTAAACCTGTTACAAATATTTTATCTCTATTTACAACATTTTTAACTTTCAAGGCTATTTCAATCATATTTCCAAATGTCTTTACCATTTGGTTTCTCTCTTCCCTTTTAAGACTTCCCTCTCTGTTCCCGCCAATAATAAAATTTATTTCACATTGTATAATATTCTTTTTCCTCTTTATTTTTCAATTCCAGAGTCAATCTGTCAATTTCTGCTAAATATAGTTCCTCTTTCTTGAATTTCTTTGTGGTGATTCCCAGTAGAAAAATTTCCGGTTTGTATTCCAGTTTGAGTTTCAGCATCTCCTCTATCCATGTTCAAATCTTTCACCACTATTCCTGTGTTTTTCTGCACTCCCACCACATATGACAGTATGTGCCTCTTTCTCATGTGCACTTCCAGCAATTTGGTAATTGGTTCTTGTGCATTCTAGCCAATTTTGCCGGTGGTAGGTGCCAACGGTAGAGAAAGCAAACAGTCTTGATTGTTTTCCCAACAATTTCCTACTCAAAGATATATTACATCTAGAACTAGAAATTTAGCCACTGTCTGTGTTTTTACCTCTCTCCAGAAATTCTCTTTTAAAACAGCTAGTAAAACACTATATCTTATGATGATAGGTCTAAATGAAAAGAAAGTGCCTACAAACAAGACTTCTATTCTTCTTCAGTGTCTAGGTGCTTTTGATTTTTTAAAACAATTTTGCCGACCTTTTTGAGCTTGCTTTACTGCTGAGAAGTGATAGGATGCTGATAAGGGTGCTTGCTTCTATTTCATGTCTCTTCAATTACATGAAATCTATTATTTTTCCTGGCCTGAAGAAGTCACTGATAATACCCTCTCTTGCTATTGAACAGAAGCAATGGAAACTAGGGAACTTGCAAACAAGTGGAGAAATGATGGCACACCAAAATACACACACACATATGTACCTCTCAACCATTCCAAAACCATGTTCCTGAGACCCTTTCAAGAGAATTTCACAATATTTTGTTTTAAAAAATAAAATAATTTATATCAAATTGAATACAAATGTTTTTTTAAAATCCATAGCAATACCATTTAGGTTTATAGTTCATTCCATATGCTTTACAATTCTTTCTCAGCAGTTTACAATGTCAGCATATTGCCCCAACAATCTGGGTCCTTGTTTTATCAACCTTGGAAGGATGGAAGGCTGAGTCATTTTTAAGCTCCTTCAGAATCGAACTGCCAGCTGTAAGCAGAGTTTGCCTGTAATACTGCATTCTAACCACTGTGCTACCATCAACAAAAATCAATCAACAAATGCTCTGTACTTCTTACTAGATGATTCCTTCACTTAACCATGCACTGCATAAAGAAATATTGGTTGTAAATACACCAATAAATTTGAGTTCTTACATTTGGTCTCCCTTTTGAAGTCTTTCTGAGGCACCACAATCCTTCTTGTAGCTTTCATAGCAACTACCAAGAACAATCTTGAGTATTTTTCTTTAAGGAGAAACTGATCCTGCAGCCAATGGTTTGAAATTAAAAAGATAATGAAGGTGTTTCACTTGAGCAAAGGAGGAAAGAATATTAACGTATGGTAAGAAGATCAATAGTTTGCTGAAGCATAAAATACTTGTTTCAGAGCCACTGAAGTTGTAGAAATGAGCCCAGGTCATGTCTCTCTTTCATTATTATGTGACAAACTATATTTTCATATCCATGTAGCTAACTAAATTGCTCATATTCTTGCAATGGATGACTCTGTAGAAATTTCTTCCCTGTCTGATTATGGTATATACTGTATTTTTCGGACTATAAGACACACTCCCCTCTCCAAAAAGTGGGTGGAAATGTCTGTGCATCTTACAGAGTGAATGTTGCCAAAGCCCCACCCACGGGTCAGCCCCTACCCTTCAACCTTTGTCTCCCAGCAAATTGCCTCCTTGAAGCAAACCGCAAACAGCCTGGTCAGTTTCAGCATAGCTTGATTTAGCATGAGCAGCTGATTGGTCGTTGGATCGGTCTCCCAGAATACCACTAAAGAGCTGTTTCAGGCTGCGGGGATCACCGCTGCCCATTGGCGCCAGTGCTGCCCATCAGTGCTGCCACCTATCGCCACCTCTGTGTGCCCCATTTTTGGCCACCATGCATCCCATTTTTGGCTTCCATGGGGCCCATTTTTGGCCTCCACATGTCCTGTTTTTGGCCTGTCCAAGCCGCTTGGAATGGTCCAAAAATGGGGTGCATGAAGGCTGAAAATGGGGCATGCAGCAGCCAAAACCAGGATGCACAGAGGCTGAAAATGGGGTATGTGGAGGCAGCGATAGGTAGCAACGGTGATGAGTGGTGATGGAGAGGAAGAGACATATCAACAGACCGATGGTCTGAAAAATATGGTACCTTAAAATTACAAATGCATTTGATTTATAAATATTCTCACTCTTCTGGTATCATGGCAAATAACATTTCTACAGGATAGAATGCACTGGCTATACCTGTAAGTAATGAGTGCAGAACCTTCTTTACCTCTGTATTACAATGATTCATCTTAGTAAACATAAACTATTTAACAAAAGGGAAATATGATCAAACATAGGTGTGAAGCCACATTCAGGCCCACACACGCTGATAAGGAGATTGAAACATATTTACATTCCCACCCATGTTGTGACCACAGAGCTTCATCTAGCAGCCTTGGACAACACAACACTCCTTGCTCAGGTGAAAGTTGGGCACTTGTGTGACATGTTAGGCAGAAGTGCTCATAGTCACTTAGAATTAAATACTTTTGGACTGAATCTAGGATAGTGACTAGAGTACATTTGAGCTGAGGAAGTGGATAAGATCCATGATAAGATTCTCTAGGACAAAGGTGTCAAACCCGTGTCGTCACAGTGGCATCACATGATGTATTGGGACTTTCCCCCCCTATGCTAAACAGGGTGGGGCCAGGACTAGCACGTGATGCAACTGGCCCATGGGCTGTGAGTTTGACACCCCTGCTCTAAGGCATGAATGCTACTACCTGTGAGCTGGGTCCATGTTCTTCCTGATAGCTTTAAATAATGAGGAAGGACTTGAATGAGTGTATAAGAAGTGCTAGTGTTTCTTTGGGAAAATCCTCAAAAGAGGTAATGGTGTGTCCTATTTTGAAATCCACCTTTCAATCCAGTTTTGCCTGATGATTACCATATGGCCTCCAACTTCTCCTTTGGAGGAAAGGATACAAAGATGATGGCAATGACTCAACTGCATGGATACTGGTTGAAATGATCCTTTGCGGTCAGGATTCAAGTTGGGCTTTGGATGCAATTAGTATTGTTATTCTCATTGACAACCTTCAGCAGGACCTGTAGAATGTGTGTGTGGGTGCTCTTTTTGATGCTATTATATTTCTCAGCTCCCCCCTCTATTTCTATTTAACATATATCTAGGTGTTTTTAGAGGAAGACATACATCAGTTTGGGATGAGATATCATCAAGTCAATGATACTAGCATGGACATTTGAATTTATTAGATTGCTTTGATGGAGATTTTTATTTAATTCTATTAAAAATAGACTTTGGACTTTGCTTGTGTTCTAATCATACATACACGTACATACACTCCTTTGAGTCAGAAGAAGACATGGTCTTGTGCAGTTCATCTGTGGATAGGGAGGTGGGTCTGCAGCCTCAGTGGGAAAGCACAGTCTAGCATAATGGGGGTACAAAAAGATAATTGCCCAGTCACCCTGGATGGTGCCAGACATGTCAGCTGCCTTGGATACTGAGATGAACAACCACTGGTCCAAAGGCTGCCCACATGCAGGTTTGTGACACTTGCCAGTGATTATTTCTACCTGTTATTATTTATTCATTTTGTTTGCCACCCATCTTGCCACAAGGTGACTCTGCCAATTTCTTTGCCACAACACTACAAAGCTCAACAAAATGAGTTTGGACTGAATTGATTTGCAGATGAATTGCACAAGAGAAATATGTGCATAATGGAGTTTTAAGTGAAACAGCCTTTTCACAGGGGCAGTCCCACTCTGCCAGTGATATGGAGTCATATGGAGGGATATGGAGAACTGCAGTGATATGGAGAACTGTTACAGCTGGTGTCCTGTCCTGATGCAGTGGATGACCAGGACATGTGGATGATCTTGCCATGTTCTTAACACTTCACACCTGATGGGTCTGGCTTTTTGACCATCGGTCTGTTGATATGTCTCTTCCTCTCAATCTGCTACAGCCAGATTTCAGATGCTGAGATAAACGAATCCCTTATTTCAACAAGGGTCAAAGACCCATTGGCTACCATCACCTGGTTTGGTCCATCTGCAGAGATGATTTACTGTGGTGTGGCTGCTGCACAGATTACAGCTATTTGGAGCCACAGGTGAAAGTTTAGCACCAGGTGGGGACCAAAGGTGAATGAGTATAAGTAGTTGACTTACCACATTTCATCTAGTGACTGTTCAAAGTTACAATGGCACTGAAAAAAGTGACTTATGACCATTTTTCACACTTATGATCATTGCAGCATCCCCATGGTCATGTGATCAAAATTCAGATGCTTGGCAGTTGGTTCATATTTATGATGGTTACAGTGTCCTGGGGTTATGTGAACACATTTTGTGACCTTCTGACAAGCAAAGTCAATGGGAAAGCCAGATTCACTTAACAACAGTGCTACTAATTTAACAACTGCAGTGATTCACTTAACAAATGCATCAAGAAGGGTCACAAAATGGGGGAAAACTCACTTAACAAATTTTTCACTTAGCAACATAAATTTTGGGTTCAGTCATAAGTCGAGGACTACCTACAGTCCTAAAAAGGACACAGCAGGCACTTTCACCAGAGGAAATACTTGTAAGTAAATCAGTAAACTGCTGAATGGTTCAGATGTTTACCTTTACTGATCCTGATTTGAAGTACATTTTGAATAAATATTGTATTATATATTGATTTGAATAGTTCCTTCTACAGTGAAATAGGAAGAGACAGGAAGAGAGAGGTAATTTCAGATTGCTGGCTTCTGACTAAACCACTAAAGAATTGTATATTTATATTTTTTTACTAGCGTATCAGTTGCACTGAGTGCCTAGTCATCACTATGATTTAAGCCGTAGCTGCAGCTAACATAGGTATTTATTTTCCTGTAGTCTTTCCCATATTGCTTATACTTCTGTAGTTGTGACGTTTTATCAGGCATTTATCTCATTTATTTTGAAAAAAAAACCCCCACAGAGAGTGTCAATAATGCCATTTAATTTGACTGCAATGACAAACTGCTGCTTTAGCAAGTGAAATGTTCTGCTTGTTTCATAAAATATATTTATTCCCGGAGCAAGAAATGATATCTGACTTTCACTTTACGGATAGCCGCAGCAACAAATGATACAAATAAAATGATATACAGAGGAATATGGATAACTTAGATGGTAGTTGGTGACATTAATTATTAAAACAAGTAACCAATTTAGTTCCTGCTTCATAAAGCTATAAATTTTCACTATTGCTTCACTCATTTTTCCCTTCCTTCGATAGCTTTTAGTAATTTGCAATTTTCTCTTGAAAGATAGCTGTATAATTTAACGTTAAATAATATTAGGTTTGCCTCCAAATCAGAGGAGGAGATGTTGATTCATCCTTCCAAGCTGTGATAGACTTTTAAAAACTTGCAACATTCACATTCTGTTTTTAGATGCGCGGAACTTTAAACTATATGACTCAGTGTGGTGTGGTGGCTAAAACTTGGAGCCCTTCACCAACAGCCAGCATTCATAAGCCTAAGTAAATAGTCAGCTTTAGCCCTGCTCATACCTTCCATATTAAGCTGTACAATTTTCAGGACATCCCTTATGTCCTTTGACAGTTGGTTCTGAGAAGAATCATTTTTTTCATTTTTGATATTCATGCTGTTTCTTCTCCCTAGGAGATCCTTGTGAGGTCCAGAAGTCAGAATGTGTAGAGAGGTCTCCAAACTTGGCAGTTTAAGACTTGTGGACTTCAACTCCCAGAATGCTTCTACTTCATGTTCTGTCAGACAGGGTGAATACAGCTATGCTGGCTGGAGAATTCTGGGAGTTGAAGTCTACAAGTCTTAAAGTTGCCAAGTTTGGGGAACCCTATTTAACTGAAGAGTCATGTTGCCTGGGGTGCACCATGAGGAAGCTAGCCTATATTGCACCTCAGTAAATAACTGCTCACACATAATTTAATTTTAGTCATAATTTTATTCATCACTCATGCTGTATGTTTTTAAAATAATTCATTGCTTTGGTATTTTATATCTTGATACATACTTTATACAAGAAGTCCTTGACTCACAATAGTTCATACAGTGACCATTCAAAGTTACAGTAGCATTGAAAAATGTGACTTATGATGGGTTTTCATAGTTACAACCTTTGCAGCATCCTTGATCATGTGATCAAAATTCAGATGCTTGACAACTGGTTCATAGTTATGACTGTTTCTGTATCCCGAGGTCATGTAATCATCTTTTGAGACCTTCTGACCAGCACAGTCAATGGGAAAGTCAGATTTACTTAACAACTGGGTTACTAACTTATCAACTGCAGTGATTTACTTAACAACTGTGGCAAGAAAGGTCATGAAATGGGGCAAAACTCACATAACAAATTCTCACTTAACAACAGAAATTTTGGGCTCAATTGTGGTCATAAGTCGAGGACTACCTTATGTTGTTCCTGTGATTTTTATGCACTATGCTACATTTTGCTACACCATGCACTGGGTGCCTTTGGGCAAGATACTAATTCTAAGTTAACACATCTGGCTGTTGCTGTGGAAAAAAAGAATGCTACATACTGTACACTGCCACTCCTTCCTGGAGGAAGAATGACACCAACAAATTATATCAACAATGCAAAGCATTCATAAATTGGAAATAATTTTTCTAACCTGCCAGAGTTTCCAAATAGAAAACCAAGAATTGCCTTTTGTGGATACTTGCTATGTGATTTATACACTCTGAATATATCATCTTACATTTTTTTCAAATATCTACAAGGGAACACTAGAATAATAACAGATTATTTATTTCTCCTCCTTCTAAATATCTCAGATAATCTGTCTTGCAACAAAGCATTTGAGAAGTACATCTAGTTATTTTAATACACATTTTTTTTAAATTTCCAAGTAATACATTAACCAGTCAGGAACATCCCTTGGAAATTTAGGTAAAAATACAGATTGGAGCTTTAAAACCTAAGGATTCAACTTGTCTTTCAATATCATAGAGTCAGTTTTTGGCATCTGCGTTGACTTCAATGCCCAGACTAGTTGCCCGGCTTCTGTTATCGCTTTTTGGTTTTGCATTTTGACAATTTTAGCTCCAGGAAATCTTTTAGTTCTTAGTCATGTTTGTAATTTTACTTAGGTAGGGAGAAAAAGAAAAGACTTCTGCCAACTTCTCTCAAGCTTCCAATTCATCTTTCTTTCCCAGAACTGGTTTAATTATGAGAAAGTGGCATTGGCTTTCTTAGGCATATTTCAAACAACTGGAGTTCAGTTTTAAGAAACTAAAAATTACAGTAGTTCTGTCAGCTTTCTGATTCCTAATCCCATTTTATGGCAACAGTTCTAATACTTCTAACTTTGGAGAAGACAGCCTGCAGCTCCTTATATCCCTCCCCACCCGCCTGAAGTTCTTCGTGACAAGAATTGTTAAAACTGTTGGCATACTTTTTCATTTGGAGGTAGAAAAATCATAAGTATCATGTAAGCATATTGGAATTAAATACAAAGCATAGAAAGTCTCTTCTGTATCGACAAATGTCCACCCTGCATGTTCAATGGCCAGTAGAAGATTGCCCACTCCTAGCTAAATAGAACTTTCTTCCATCAAGAACTTACCACTGCATATGACTTAGGCCATTTTCTCACTAGTTATTTACATTCTCTGCATCTGATGAAGTGAGCTGCAATTGATGAAAGCTTATGCTTTTGAATAAATGTGTAAGTTGGAAGGGGTCCTTACTTTTTGCCATCATAGACTACAAGGGCAGTCCTAGGTGGTGTCCTATTAAGAGTGGTGGTGGCACAGTGGTTAGAGTGCAGTACTGCAGGCTACTTCTGCTGGCTGACTGCAATTTGGCCGTTCAAATCTCACCAGGCTCAAGGTTGACTAATCCTTCCATCCTTCCGAGGTGGGTAAAATGAGGACCCAGATTGTTGGGGGCAATATGCTGACTCTGTAAACCACTTAGAGAGGGATGTAAAGCACTGTGAAGTGGTATATAAGTCTAAGTGCTATTCCTATTGCTATCAATAATGTGCTGCTTTGGATTTATAAGAATTTTATGCAGTAGTATCATTTATGAATTAGATTTTTTTTTCTGTCTGTCCAAAATCTTGCCAAGAAGACTAGGCCAGGCAGTTGCCAGTTATCAATCCTGATTCAAAGATATCTTTCCACAATACACACAAAAAGTAAGCATGTGAGTATTGCATTTAAATTAATACTCATATAACACTATTTAGCAAGCCATAGTTACAACTGGAAATCTATCAGCTGTGGTAAAACATGTTACTTTAGAAGGAAAGCTTGATTCTTACATAGAAAATTGCAAATGACTTTTTGAAGTTCTTAAAATATATATAGGTATACTGCTGTTAGTAAAAGAATTTTAAATTATTTCATAAATATACATTTTATTTTACTTGTTTTAAGAGAAATATTAGTTGCCTTGATGCCTTATAAAAGATACCAAGCACACATCTTTCTAGAGAATCACGGAAAACAAATGTGATCTGGAAGAGAAATTATTCAGTTCCCCAAAGATCATTTTTAATACTTTCTTTGATAAGATACCGAGGAGAATTATTATAATTCAGCTTCAACTTCTCATCTTTAAAATGGGAGGGTAGATTTTTTGTAACTGTACAACATTACAACAACCTATTTCACATATAAAACTTGCTTTATAAATAGTAATTAGTAATGAGAACTAAAATACCTGAACACTGCATGCACGTACATGGCACTTCAGTATTAAAAAATAACTAATTCTCCCATGATTCACTTGGGAGCTTTCCCCCTTGCCAATGTTAGTAGAATCCTTGTTCTTTACATTGTGTGCACAATTATTAGGCAAGCTGTATTTTGGAGGATTAATTTTATTATTGAACAACTACAGTGCTCTTGGTCAATC
>JAOYMU010000010.1:33551510-33563711 GCA_025802295.1 Psammodynastes pulverulentus
GTTGGAAAACCACCTTCTCGACAACCTTCATAACAAAATGAAGGTTGGAGACCGGACGATAGTTGTCTAAAATAGCTATGAGGATTTCTGATTTTTTATTAATTTTATTCTCAGCATATTGACAACAGCTAGGGATTTTTTCTTAAGAAATCCTTTCTTTTACAGGTAGATTCTTAGAAAATGAGCAGCCTATACAGAAAGTTGCATCCAGAACCCTATAAATATATTTCTCTAATACTATCTGGCATAGTTTTTGACCTGCAGTGACATCTTCCTTGTTTCCCATAGATATGTCTATTGTCATCAACATGATTTTTGAATAGCAATATAGCCAAGATTTTTATGTCAGATTTTCCATAAGACCAAACTTGTCACTTACGTTGGTAGTAATCAGATCAAATCATATCTCAGGCATTTACTACTCTTTCTGAAAGAATGCCAGAGATATGGCTCAGATGTTTTAAGGACACTCATCAACAGTGCATTTTGCACAGTGTTTTCTGTGGATAGATAAGATTGACCATCTAAAAGTCATGATTGAGACCAAACTTCAAATCTGGCTGCCTGCCCAGGTGACTTATCAACATTTGCAAATGTCGTTAAGGTTGCAGTAATCCTTAGAGAAAGAGCAGTACATTTTGTGAAAAAACAATAATTATGATTATTAAAAAATAGAAAAGAAAAGCAGGCTAGAGCACAAGGAAATTTTTGTTAGGACTTGTTCTAAAGTTTGTAAAGAGATATAAATCATTTTATATCATCCGTAGGGTGATATGCAAGTTTCTTTCTTTTCAATTTCTGTACTAATTTCTTTTCAGGAATGTCAAAAATTTCCCCTTAATCCTTCCTTCAGGTTTACATGACTGTGTATTGAGGGATGTTAATTTGTCTTGAATTAAGGGTAATATTTTTCAACCCCCTTGCAAACTGACAAATTATCACAGGATCTGCTAATCTCCCCTTACCCATTTACCTCACCATGTGTCATGCCATGCGATGCGCAAGAGAGTGTTTTTTCTAGAAATAGGAGTGATACTACCTTATGGGATATTAGGATGTGGTAGGCCTTATTTGCTCCTCTAGAGTTTTACCATCACAAGGTGCTGAGGAGTTTAAAAATGACCCTGAGAATATCCTGTAGACAGGGGAGCTCCTGATAAGAAAGTGGTAAAATCAAATGGAAAAAGCATAAACTGAAGGAAATCCACTTCCTGGGGTGAAAAGTATGGACATGAGTGGAAGACAGCCTATATATGAGAAGGAACTCAAAAATCAAATCTGGAGGAAGACATTCCTGAATTGTTGTCAAGAAAACTGTATGGATATGGCTTAAACATTTAGACAAATTTAGATGCCATATGATGATACCTTCAGATTAAAATATTCAATCTTCTATCTTAGTTCTTCTGCTTAGTGAGGAAGGATGTTGAACAAAAAAGTGATGACTGGGTCATATCAAAGCTGTCAGGACATCTGATCATAGAAGGTGCCACTAGGTGGGGTGAAAATATTCTTTGCTTACAAGTTGGTTTAAGCATTTCACATTTTATATTCTGTTCAGATGAGTACATAGAATATGAAATGCTTGAACCAAAAATCACTTGAATCTGTCAGAGCAAAAATGAAGCAAACTAAACTAGACATTTTAGGAATAAGTGACTTTAAGTAGACCACAATGAATAATTTAAATCAGATGATTACATGCTATACTATTCAAGGTATAAGATCTTATGAAGAAATGGAGTGACAGCGATGTTCAAAAAGGTCATCCCTATCTACTGACTTGGCTATAACTCAATAAATGACAGGTTTATATCTCTTGGAAATAGTGGGTGCAATATCAGGAAAGGATGCTATACTATTAATGGATGATTGGAATTCAAAAGTTGGAAAGATGGAAGATTGGGAGTGAGCAAATGCAGTAATGCAGGAAGTAGGTTAAAAGACTTTTGTGAGGAGAATTATTTATTGCCAACAGCTGCTTCAAACCAGCACACGAACATCAGCAGATGCACAACAGTGGAATCAAATTGACCACATAATAGGAAACAGAAGATGGGGAAGTGCAACGCAGCCAGCCAGGTGCAGATTGTGGAACAAGTCGTGAATTATTGGTTTCTAATATATGCATTAAACAGATATAAGGAAAAGAAAAAAAAGAATAAAAGAAAAGAAATATGTTTTTAGGAAAATCATAAGAAATTGCAGGAAAATTAATAGCTAAGATAAAAATACTGAAGTGTAATCATAGAAGACAGCTAATAGAGGAAAATAGGTTTAGTTAATAACATAATGGGAAACCTACATTTTTGCAAATGAGATTATAAAATAGTAGAGTGAATTATAGAATAGTAGAGTGAATATATTTAAGAACCTTCTCCAACTGAAAGAGATAATAGTTCAAGTCAAAATAGAAATCCAAACTCTACTAATTTGAAATACTTAGACAACATAGATTTGTTATGTGAAGGTAAAAATAAAAGATGCAAAAATAAACTTAGAAAAGGAAAAGTGGGCAGATGTTAAACATGTTAAGATGGTGAGAAGTAAAAATGGCCAAGATGTTTTTTCTATGGCAGTGCATGCACATTTGTTGGGATGTAGGCAACATTATTTTTGGCTTACAAGAAAATTATGGAATGAAAGATCCTGGCTTGCACAGAATGACATGAACAGGTTTCAGGTGAAAACAGGCTTTGGCTTTGACAAAATGTTCCCAAACTGATTGATAGGTTCCCTACCATTTATTGGGACATTTGCAAATAGCATTAATAAGACTAAGGTGGGCAACTTTGGCCACACATCTTTGATTTTAGTAAAAAAACACTATACAAAAGCTTCAACTGGTCAAAGCTAGGATGCGTAAAATAGGTGGTAGAACTATAACCCTATCTGATGGCAAGCAGTTTGAGAGCTAAGATATAAAAAGCATGGATTAATAAATGAATAAAAGGTAGGCAGTAAGCCACTAAGAGAAAAGAGATAGGTTTAATAGGCCTGAATTTTGCTGCTCAGCTCTTGTGGACAAGAATTGACAAATACATGAAGGAAATGAGATGTAGATTTATTATGAATGAAATGGCTTAAATGTATATCAGAAAATACAATTTAATTCATCTATATTATTGAGAATGTTATGAACATAAAAACACAGAAGTTGGCAATTGCTGTGCATTGCATGCCAATGAATGCTGATAATGGAAGAATCCAGCATTGGGAAAAATTGTGCCACCTTTTAAAAAAAAAATGATGTCACTGAATAATGTTAAAATATGGATGTGGCTTGTTTATGGAGAGCTATGTTTAATGTCTGTATGAATTGTTTGATGTCTATATGAAAACTGTGTCACTGCCTGATAATTGTAAAAATGTTTTTGTTTCCCTATATAGGGGCAAATGTGGGAAACATGAATGCAAGAACAGCAGGAGGATTAATTTCTGAAATGTGCTGAGATTGTGTAATCTGAATGCAGGGATCTGAAAGAACTACTAAGGTAGGTGAGAAGTCAGTGCATGTATTTGCATGTAGAGTTCACCCAACAGAGATTGCTAAGAAAATTAAGGAGTAGGTATATGTAGGAGTAACATATTTAGACATGAAATTGTTCTATGGATCTTGGACCACTCAGCTGTGCTTCCTGCTTTGGATACTATTGAACCAGATGTGAAAATACAAAGTGGTCCAAGGTTGGTGTATATAGAAGAGATTTCTTAATGATGTAGGTGTGTTAAAGTTAAGATGAGAAAAAGCCGAGGCCAAAGAACACAACAGAAGTCAAAGTTAGTTCTAGAAATTGGGGGAAATCCTGGCTAAGATTAAAGACTTTTCCACTATGGCTTATACTACCTTTTCTTCAATTGTTTTCAATAACAGAGTGGAGAGCTACTCAGATTATGTGAACACTTGAAGTCGTCCACTCTTATATACTGAGGCTGGGAATTGTCTGCTAAACTGAATGTCTACTGGGCAGGCACTCATATTAGTGAAAGAAGGTCCTAGAAAAATGATGCTTCTAGAACCAGAAAAATGGAGAGTGAAGAGATTCCACAATTTTGATCCATTAGCATCCTCCTGTTGAATCTATCCTTCAGAGCATGCATTGGGAAAATGTTTGGCAGAATTCTTTTTGAAAGAATGCAAGGGGTGACAATAGGCAAAAGTTGAAGAGTGTGCTACAGCTTTATGTTAGATGGACTCTGTTTGCTCTTCAGCAGGTAATTAAAAATGTAGGCATGTGAGAAAATTTATTGTATGTTTTATTATAAACAATTCTATATTAATCAGAGGGTAAGCAATATATACGTGATGTTTGCTGACACATCAAGAAATCTTCTCTTTAAGACCATAGTCACTAAACCTGAAGTTCAGCAATGTGTGATGTTTAATAAAGTTTAATAAACAAACAAACAAACAAACAAATAAATTTTTGGAAGTTACAGCTGGCATAACACACAGTTCTGAAAACCCTTAGGGTTACACATATAACACAACTATTGTCCAAGCTGCATTGGTTATCAGTTACTTCCAGATCCAGTTCAAGGTGTTGATTGTTACCTTTAAAACCATATATGGGTCCAGGTATCTGAGGAGCCACTCTTTCCAGTGGAACGAACTCACTCCACTTGTGCCAGCAGAAGTCGTCTGCTACAGATCATGTTTGCTAAGGAATTCTGGCAGGCTGAATCAAGAGGAAGAGCCTTTTTCTCTGCGGCTTGAGGCCCTGAAGAAAATGTTCACTGCCAGAGGTAGTTGACAGGATGAGAAGACTTTATCCCCATGCCATCTGTCCCTTCGTTTTGCTTTTTGTATACTTTTAAATTTTCAATCTGCATAGTTTTAATATTTCAATACATTTTAACTGTCTATTTGCTTTATAATCTGTAAGCTGCCCAGAATTGTTTTATAAAGAGATGGGCAGCATAAAAATGTATTAAACAATAAACAAACAAACAAATGTAGACATGGATAGAATACTAGAGAAGTAAATAGAAGATATTTTTTTTAATAAACCTAGGTAAGATCACACAGGATATTTCTATGATAGCAACGACAAAAACAGCTAATAGAAACAGCAGCCTTTCTATTGCAATGCATAGCTGAGAAGGTTGAATATGAAAAGAATAAAAAGAGACAGAAGATTGATACTTTCAAATAATGAATTTGGAGATGGTCACTATGAATACCATGGACTACAAAAATAAAATAAAATAAAATAAAACCACTCTGGTTCAAAGACTAACTACAGCTTTGTGGTGATGATCAAGAAGCAGAAACTGACTGACATTTTGGACATGCAACGTAAGGAGTTGTTGGAGTAGAAAAAAAAACTTTCCTTGACAAAGCTGAGAGAAGAGAAGAGGGAAAGGCAACAGCCAAGATAGAAGGGCAGGATCAAAGAAATTACACAGTGATCACTGGAACAGCTATAAGTTATTACTAGAGACAGGGTGAAATGGAGAGCATTTGTCCAGGAATCGACCCAATTTCAAGGGCACTTATCTACTTGCTCTGGAAATTAACTTGGGTAATAACAAGGTTTTCAAACTTTACGATTTCCCAGTTTTTAAAGAATTAGTAGGAGTAACATAATAAAGTACAGACACATTTTCCCCCTTTTCTTTAATAGGGAAACAGATTTTTAAGTCTAAGAAGTTACAATGGTAAGCTAAAAATTGGGCATGACTCAGTTAATAACTGATTAGCAACAGAATTCTGGTCTCAACTGTGGTCATAAGTCAAGGACTACCTGTATGTACATTTACTGACATGTGAATTTCTGCTCTTCCCACTTCGCCATAAAGCAATGCCTATATGCTTTTTTTTATTATGATGATCAATAGAGTTAGAGCTGACTATAATATATATAAATTAAGATGCTCAAAGCAGCTGGTAATAATTTGTGGATCACTGTGGATCAACAGAACTGCAAGGCAACTTTAGGACTGTTACCTGAAATATGGCAAAAAATAACTGTATAACCTTCTTCCCCACCTTCTAATGGTTATTGTTTTCTTTTTTGCCATCCTTTTTTGGACATCATTGACACAATATCATTGATCAAACAACTAACTCGGAGCTCATACTTCCTAAAAAAAAAAAAAAACCCTTACCCTGAGAGAGCACTATATACATTCTAGACATGGGGTGTCAATTCAAGGCCAGGGGGCCAGATCCGGCCTGTGGAGTGCTTAGATCTGGCCCACGAGGCTGCCCTGGAAACAGTGAAGGACCAGCCTGCGGTGCCTCTGCTAGTGAAAACAGAGTTCTTGAGGGCCACGTGTGGCCTTCTCAGGCCCCATTTTCACTGGCAGAGGGTATCAGGAGGCAATCGTGGCTGAAAATGTGGCCCAGGGGACACACACAGCCCACCTGAGCTCCATTTTTGCTGGCAGAGTGCTCAAGCTACTACAGGCACCGCCGACATGAGTGACATCAAGCTGGCCATGTCCACCCTGGCCCCCAAGGTCAAACACAACCCTGATTTGGCCCTCAATGAAATTGAATTGAACAACCCTGTTCTAAACATAGGAAGATTATTATGCTGATATGTGAAGAAAAATGTTATGCTCTTATTATATTGCTAGTATTCTTCCAAGTCGACGTATCTCAAACACCTACCAATATTTTTTTTCCAGATTTTGAATAATCGTGCACGTAGCAAGTTTTGCTACTTTGTCTTGTTTTTCTGCCCAAAGTTCAAGCTACTTATACTGCATAGAGTAAAAGAAACAGCGCCTTCTTCTTCTCTATCCTTTTTCCTTCTCCCTCTACTATACCTTATGCATATATATAAGCATATCAAAGTCTACCATCAGAAGCAGTGAAACAAAAGGTTGTTAAGTATTCCTGCTGAATAATAAAATTTCTCCTGACCACCAGGCACATTAATGAGCACGATATGTTAAACTATGAAAGGTGAAAATTGGAGCAAATGTTTAGATTTGCTGGTTGGCATGAGAGAAAGGCTTGGAGTGGCCACCCAGGTTGTAGCTCATTTGCAATATCACAAGCACATACTTCCTGGCAGGAAGCGTTGGAGGAAGCTATGTTGAATCAAAGCTTCCATGTGTGAATTTCAAACACATGGGGAAAGACCAATTAGGATGGGAGATGGATAAAAAGCATACATCTTCTATTTTTTAAAAAAAAATGAATTTGCATCTAATGTCTATCAAACCTTAAGTGTCTGATGCCGAAATATGAGTTGGTGCTATCTTTCTGTTTCATAGTATAAATTGGTTGCTTTGCCTGCTAATTATCTGAACTCTTTTAATTTTTTAAAAAACTTTTACTTCAAAGTAGACAGAACGCAGCAGCCATTATTTTGATATGCTGAGAAAGTTGCTGATAGTCATTTCTTGGAGATTTATTAAATTAAGTAGGCCTTCAGTTTCCTGAGAGTTTTATGTTCTGGATAGACTTATTTTATCCAACCCTATGTCATGTCTGATTCTCAAAGGTGTATTTAATGTCTCTTACTTATGGTAATATACATATCAAAATGATATCCTCCTTGTTCCTTTTTCATTTGGTTTTAGAGCATATTGTCTGACCATTGAAAAAGAATCGTGGAAGACATTTTTTATGTGTTCATGGTATGAAATATTACATAGCCAAGACAGAAACTTCAATCTCTAAATCTCATTTCACTAAATGTTAGCCCTTTGAGATATGCAAGGTCTGGAAATTGGAATACACTTTAACCAATTTAGGGTGTGGTACAGAATCTTGAAAACTTGTCAAAGTGTTTAAGGAAGATTGTCTTATAATGATTCTTCTACTGGTGAAGTAAGTCAAGAGTGAAAACATTAACATACATAATTTTGGCTTGTCTTATTATTATTTTCATCATATTTTAGACAGAAATCTAAAAAGCATGAATTTAGATCAGTGGTTCCTTGTCAATGATTTTTTTTTTTTTTTAATATCTCTGGTAGTTCAAATACTCTGCCATAATTGTGAGTTTCATGCCAGGAGAATGGTCAAAAGATTTTCTACACCATTGGAAAAATGAACATCTTATTTGCAGCACTGAATTGTTGCCACATTTTTTAGACAAAGAAGCGAGGAAGAAGACTTTTTAGCAATTGGTCAATTTGTGTGTGTGTGTCATTTATTATACATTTTCAAGGGTCTCTCACACACTTTCTCCCATTTTAATAATGTCTTACTTTCTCATCAGAATGAAGGGGTGCCATAAAAGTTTTAATTCATTGTGGGATGGAATATTTGAGAATTTTTAAGCATTGACTTGTGCTTGGCTTCTCCTTATTCATTAGACATTTTAGAAATTTATTTTGTTGTGGTTGTCGTGCTTACTCCTACAAAACTAGGATTCAGTGTTACAGAATATACAGGCAGCTTAAGGCTATCTAAATACATGACTTTGTTTTTTGCTCATTTGTAGAAATGAAAGACCTAGAAAATTAACTCCTACTATTTGGAACTGGCCCTGCTATTTTTGCTAAATTGAATGAAATGGAAGCACATCATGGTGTTCCATTGAGGAATGAATTTAGCTACTTAAACACACTATCAAAAATGAAATAATTGGCTCTGCACTTTTTCTGCCAATTATTACAAATTAGAATTTGAACTAAATCTACTAAACAACCTAATTACTTAATTGCCCAAGAGAGATTACAACCTTGTGGATAAACTATAAACTGCCTCTCCCACATGTGTTTACAAGAGAAACTATTAAAATTATGTCTTCCAGTCTTTTAGATTTTTTTTCATTTAATGTATTTATAGTAACCAGTGAAGGCATCACACATAATGTAGTGTGGTATTTCTAAACCTTTATAATCTAGTATGAAAAACACATGAACAAACCATGCACTGAAAAAAGATTATATGGATATATGGTTTAAAATATTCTGAAATTATCTCTGTAACATAGTCTAGGAATATACTGAACAGTATTACTCAAAATAAGACACACTACATTCATTTATAATCATCATTCTACCCATTGTTCCAAAGGTGTTTTTTCAAGAGGCAACTGGACTTTCTAGGTTTTTTTGAAGATGTTTTGCTTCTCATCCAAGAAGCTTCTTCAGCTCTTTTGGGATGAGAAGTGGAATGTTTTAAAAGAAAAACCATAAAATCTAGTTGCCTCTTGAAAAAACACTTTGGGACAACCATATCCTGGATGACTGAGAATCTCCATAGACATTCTACCTGTTGGTTCACTCATCCATCCATCCATCCATCCATCCATTTATTTCTTCATCCGTCTGTTATGCATCCATTTGTCCACCTGTTGTATATCCATTTACTCATCTGTTCATTCATCGATACAGCTATTCGTCTGATTGTCCATCTATGTGTCTGTCCACCTGTCCATTTCTCTAGTTGTCTGTGCTTCTGTTTGTTCATTTAACCATCTGTCAATCTGTATGTCTGTATAACTTTTTGTCAGTCTCTGCCCATCCACGTATCTTCTTCCATCTGTGTCTTTATGTCTGATATTTGTCTATCTGTCCATCCATTCATCCATCCATTCATCCATCCATCCATCCATCCATCCATCCAGCTATCTATCTATCCTTCCATCTGTCTTTCCATTTGTCTGTCTGTCCACTAGTAAGTCACTCTTGGTGAGTCACCCTTCATTTAAGATTAAACAAAGACCAAAATAAGAATTTTAAAATCAGCACCAAAAGCCTGACAAGGCTTTGTTTAAGAAACCTATAAAGATACAAAGGGTACAGTTGTATTTCTAACATTTATATTTTGGAAAAAATGTCTTCAATGTAATTTTTGAAACAAACCAACAAACCATATCTTTGTGGTTTGTTTAGAATTATAGTGAAGAGACAATTTGCAAAATAAAGAGGTAAAGGAGATTTGAGACACCCTGTGTGAACAACATATTACAGAAATACTAAGTATTTTTGAAGGGTGAATGGAAGAAAGACTTGTAAGAGAAGAATGAGAGAATAAATGAAAAAAGGATTAAAAGAAGGAGGGTTAAAAATAATTGAAGAATATATAGTCCTCTATCTGAATAACTTGTTTGCTTTTAAGTTTGGTGGGTTTTTTTCCCCTATTAATGGGCTTGTGAACATTTTTCCAAATGTATGTTTTACTTGCTTATTTTTCCTTTTCTGAAAAGAAAAAAAACCTTGTGTGGAATATTTATAGCTTAATTCTTATTAACAGGGCCGAGATCTTTATAGCCTTTTCTTTCTAAAACAAAAAGGGAAATATGGGATAGACATTTCCTAGTTACTTTTGTGCTATTTTTTTATCGCCACATGGAGAAATCTTCTAAACATTTTAATAATGGGAACCATTATTGAATGTTGACTGGGTGACAATAGCTAGGTGTCCTAATACTCTGGGTGTCAACAGAATATCAATAGTGCCAGGTCATTCATTCTGAAGAGGTCATGGAGTAGAATGAAAAGAGGAAATTAAATGTGCTCACCAAAAGAAAAAAGAAAAAAAAACCCCATATAGTTGGTTAATAATGTGACAGTTACTAATAATAAGGAAATCCACTGTTCAGGCTGTTTAGCTACAGAGTATCCCTATAAGGAAGTGGTTAAGAAGACTCCTGTTGTGTTGAGATATTAGAAGTCACCCTGAACTATAAATTTCCTTGTTTTTACTAGGTAAGGTTACAACTGAAGCATTCTTTGAACAGCCCCGTCAGTTAGTGAATGGCCTTTATTTTTGTTCTGTTTCAAACTGGGTATCTTAGAAGAAGAAAAATCAAGCATAATAAATTTCATTGCTTTTACTTAATAGTTACACCCCAGGTTAAAATTTTCTAAACAGTACTAAAATATACATGTGTTAGTTCCTCTTGTTTCATCTCTTAAATATTTTTTATTTGACTTTATTCCTGAAGTTATAACACAGCTTTTGATTTTTTCCAACACTCAGCAATGGCTTCCCCAAATAAAAAGAACATATTCAATGCAGTTAATTTCAAAACTAAAATTAGAATTAAAACAATTAACATTTAGATTAAATTAACAATTAACATTTAGATTAAAAAAATAAGCTTTTACCCTCTTCCTGAATGCTAGCTGACTGGGAGGATTCCAACATTGCAGAACAAGCTTTGTGTCTTAGGGATGTGCTCTAAATGTATTAAATCCTTCGTTCTTCTCCCTCTTCCTCCAGATATTTCTGTGTGAAGCAATCCACAGTTAATTAAGCCTTCAAATGGCAATTGGTAGCTAAAATCTAGAGGTATATCTTTCAGCTCCCTGTATGGGGCCAGAGTCTAGCACAGGGATTGGCAACCTTAAGCACTCAAAGAGACACAAAGGTCCTAACCGGAAGCCCCCCGTTCAATTCTGGAGCCAACCAGAAGTCCGGTTGGCCCACCATAGAGTTTCCTCCTAGTGCAGCATCCTTTTCCCTCTACTTGTCCTAACCAAAAGCCCCATCAATTGTAGAATCGACTGGTGACGGAGCCGCAGTAGAGGAATAAAAGAGCCACATGCGGCTCCAGAGCCGCAGGTTGCTAACCCCTGTCCTAGTTTGTTGATTGTAGGCTCAAAAACCTATTTATGGCCAAGATATATTTATTTTAAGGTTATGAGACTAGTGACAATGCAGAATCGGAGACAAAGAACTTCTGAAACGGAAGTCGAAAACAGGTGTTACTCTAGATATGAGTACCACAATTTCCAGTTCCTCATTATTGGGTTCTTCTTTTGCTCCTCTCTTTGTCCTCCAGGATCACCCTTGGCAACCAACTGGATGGGATCCATTTGCTGGACCCCGATGTGGTCGCTCAGTTCAAGCAACGGTACCCGGACGGAATTATCTCCAAGCCGAAGAACATGTAAGGCCGCGTGAAAGAGAGGCTGCCGTAATGGACCAAGAGAAGCCATGGACTCCCGTCGTTGGCTCGGGAGTGAAAAATGGAGGCCATGCGAAGAAGGATGTGAATATTTTAATCTTCTTTTAATCTTTTAATAAAATTGGTGGTTTTTTCTAGAGCTGAAGGCCAGTGGGGATTAGCAGGAGATTTTGAGTGAGCCCACTTTGCTGCCAGAAAACCAAATGCAACCTACATTTGCACCATCTGAGCCACGGTGGTTATTAGGGTGCAGTACTGCAGGCTACGTCTGCTGACTGCCGGCTGCCTGCAGTTTGGCAGTTCGAATCTCACCAGGCTCCAGGTTGACTCAGCCTTCCGAAGTCGGTAAAACGAGGACCCAGATTGTTGGGGG
>JAOYMU010000010.1:33660472-33670527 GCA_025802295.1 Psammodynastes pulverulentus
AGTTCCACTCTGTCTAAATGCGAGAAGTAGAGGAGTTAACCCATGCCTGCCCTGGATACCGTCTCCCACACAGAGAAAGAGCATATCAGGTAGGACCAATGCCTCTTTTCCCTAATCCTATGAATTAAGGAGGTTATCAAATCTATTATATGGTATATAAGTATTAGGTATTTGTTTACTTACAGTTCCTTAACCTGTCACTTCCACATGTTGGCTGGGGAATTACAGACCCAACATATCTAGACAATTTGAGAACTACTATGAAAAAAACAATGGACCGACTTTATTTCCTTACAACACCATATGAATGGAGAAAAATCCTTAGCATCTAACCAATAAGTAATCTCACGTAAGCTGTTAGCTAATTTTTGATTTGGTAACTTAGTAATATGTCAAAATGTATAATAGCTTCTACTATATAGAACCATTGTGACACAGTGATTGGAATGTATTGCAGGCTACTTCTGCTGACTGCCGGCTGACTGCAATTTGGCAGTTCGAATCTCACCAGGCTCAAAGTTGACTCAGTCTTCCATCCTTCTGAGGTTTGTAAAATGAGGACTCAGATTGTTTGAAGTGCCCTTTTCTTTAGTTTCACCTAAGATCTAAAACTTGGTATTTGTCTACAAAGCTGAAATGCTAATCTTGTCACTATAGGAATTTCATATCTTGCACAAACCAGAGTACTTGGAAACAAGTAAACCCAGCCTGCTTGAATATGAGGCAACTCAGGTTACCTGGTATGTATTATAATTTATGACTTAAAATCAGGACAGAAGTTCTAAAGCTCCACAACATGCATGTGTGTATGGGCATACAATACAACATATGTTAAAAAAATTGCCTAGGAAAAGGGACATAAGAAGTGGATAAATAGCATAGAAGTGTATACAGTACTTAATCATTCCACTGTTGGGAGCATCTCATATTCACATTTAATTAAGCTGTTGTCTTTCCTCATCACGTTTAAAGAAACTTGCGGGAAGTACAACTGGAAAATTATTATTGAATGAAAAAGCTACCAAAAGGCAAACGATTAAGTTACTCCCTTGTTTGAAATCTTCCTATTCAACACTGCTTGCCTGAAAGAAAATTATATAGAAGCTGCGATATGCACATTAACATGACTATGAGTTGGCTCCTAAAACTACTTGGGAAGAGTGGTAGCTACAGTACAAAGCCCTCCTTGTCAGGACTGTTAACTCTAACAGTGTATTCAGCCTTTATGTGCTATAAGAGGCTCATCGCATAAGAAGCAAGATATTAATGGATTAAATAATTGTATATAGCTTATATGATATAATTTAGAAGTCTAGATCTCACATATTAGCCTTCCCCAATCTACAAATGGCCTAAGTATTAAATATTCTATTTCCAGAATAATCAAGGCAATAATTTATGAGAATTCTAGAATTTGAAGCCCAAGAATATGGAAGGCACTCAAATGAGGAAAAGTGAAGCTAAGATATAATGATGTTTATTTATTTTATTTTAAAATATTATTTTTAAATATTTATATGGACATCCACCTTAAACAACTTTGGGTGGCTCACAATAGTAACACTAGTAACTATAAAATAACAATAAAACAGTAAAATAAACAAAAATAAACACTTTTGTCATGACTCAGCTATGACTTGTTGTGGATTCAGCCTATTTTGTTTTAATTAATAAACCATGATTAAGTAAATGGTAGATTAGCATGATATACAATTTCAGTGACTCAGACTCTTTGATCTGAACCATCCAGTGTATTCAGTTAATTCAATACAGAACATCTACGGTAGTCTAAAACCTAAAGATAAAAGGAGAAAGTAGCAAATAGTATAAATTACTGATTTACAAGGAGAAAAAAAGGTCTCAGTTTCCAACAGGTAGATTTATTCTTATTGACCTTGTATCTTTTCCTACACTTTTAAGATTGTTTGGCAAGACTAGACCAGTGGATAATTAGTGGATTCCTACTGGATGCTCACCTTAGATTGAGAACCTGTCTTCCCAATGCTGTTCTTTGGATGCTTCTGAATTATACCTGTAACTTTCTCAATGGCTTTGTCTCCCTTCATTTATGCTATTTCTTGTCATACTGAGTACTCTATTGTGTGTAATTTCACACGAGTTCCTATGAGATTTTATATTCAACTTTTCCCTTGGTGGTTGTTCGTTTATTTGATATCATTTGTGATGAAGAATTGTTTTCACAATAATAACACATTGGTAGATTTTATCATTTCTTGATTTCTTTCACCCTTTATGCTTTATCTGAACTGAGATGCAATATTCTAACGAGTATTTTAATGTTATATAAAATACAGCATTTCAAGAATAAACCTTCTAATGGCTGATTTTCCTAGTAGTTATATTTTAGCACATTCTTCAGTAAATAAAAACATGTCTTATCTTTATGTGCCGATATGAGAGCTATCTGTTTTGCTGCCAAAAAAGGAAGAAATCCCAGCACAGAAGGAACTTTCTCACCGCTGATCCTGGAATTTTAGCACAGGAGAAGTTTTTTTTTTAAAGGATATAAACAACTTCCTTGTGCCTTCTGTCTTGAGTTCCTGAGGAGGGTTGACACAGAAATCAAACAACTGCTCCCCCAACCAGCTGTGCTCAACAGCAATTTATTAAGTGGGAAAGGAGTGCAGAACCAAAAATCTGTATATCTAATAATAAAGACTAACCCTTTAAATCAATTGCATGAACTTTGTCCTTCTCCCTTCTTACCAAAAGGTTTTCAGCTTGAAATGTTGCCAAGGTGGCTGAGTACCTAAATTTGATGAGAAAACAGCCCTTGAAAGGATGCGCTGAATATTCTGAGCACCTCAACATTCATATTTTCATATTTTATTTTTCTGCATCAAAAGTGGCATTCTTTTCACTGTCGTCTTGAGGCATCCTAGCATTTCATTTGGAGAAGAATTCTTTGTTCCTCCAGCAATATTTTCTTTTTATTCTATTCCTATTTTATCTTATTGCATTCTTATTTTTATGGCCTAAGGTAGGATTTGCAAGATTGTTGCTGAAGAACTTGAACAAGAATATAAAGCTTGATTCTGAATTTGGCCTCTGGCTGTTGCTACTGAATGCCAAGTTGGTCTGCAAAACATCTCCTTCATACTCATAGGAAAAAAGAAGTCTCCCTCATCAGTGATTTAATCATTGATGAAAAGATCAACCTGGCATGTATTAGTGCAATCTGGGCTGTGTCTGGAATGGGAGTAGCCATCAGGTGACCTCAGTCAAGACTCTGCAGCAATGGTCGAGGTGTGGCAATTGTCATCCAGGAATCCCTTACAGCTTTAGGGGGCTCCTATACCACAGGTCACCAGATGTGAGACCCTGCTATTACGTTAGACTTTAGGGTTCAGATAAGATGGGTTGCTGCTGAGCCACTTTCCCTGCTGTATAGCAACCTCCCTGCCTGAGCTATTTGACCCCATTTGAGTGTTAGCAATGGAATTTCCCAGATGTATGGTTCTTAAAGATTTCAGTCTGCCTTCTCTGGGAATGGAGTTTGAGGTAGCTCAGAAGTTCGTAGCACTATGATTATCTGGAGCCCAACATGGGACAATGTTCACACTACTTATGTTGGTTTTCCTGATGCAGCAGTTGTGTTCTGAAATTGGGAGACTCTTGGTGCTTGATCTCCTTAGTGCCACAGCAACCATCTGGTACTATCTAGAAAAGGTGGACATATTAATCTGTTCACTTCCTGTGAGTGATGGAACCTAAATGGTTTCAGAGGACCTGGGGGTGTTCCTGTTGACCCGCTACATGGTCCATCCAAAGTGTTGGTTGCTACCTGGAATCAGGGAAACTAAGGCATTGGATCAGATTGCATCCTGCAACTTCTTCCTCCTGAGGAACTCTACCACTCTCCATGGTTTAGAGAAGAGTTGAGGGACATGAAATGAGAATGAGAGATGTCTAGAGCATTGCTGATGCTCAGCTAAAGATGAATTTGACTGAATATGGATTAGAGCCATTATTAACATTTACTTCCTGACAATAATGGTGGCAAAGTATACAAATAATAAAATGCTCTCTTCAAATGTGTTTTTAAATATTTAGTAACCACAATTTCTATGTTTTCTTCCCCTATACTACACCTAATTAAAAAAAGCACATCTTTCATTTTAGTTTTTGTTTTTCAGTATTTACCTAATATATTACTGGCACCTACTATTAGATTTATTGCAAAATGTCTTTTTCTCTTTATAACCAAGAGCTTTAATTTACCAGTAAATGAATATATAGTATAAGGATACTGTAATATATTTCAGTTGCTTTATTCTTTTTGTAAAATAAGCCTGAAACTATGATTAAACACATTATTTGTAATATATCATTCAATATCTTATTAAACTGTTTATAAAATAAATGTGAACTATGGCGTTTTAGATCACATGAAAAAGTTTTCATATTTATCAAATATCAGATTTATAGCCACAAATATTTTAATCTCATTTGGATAATGAGCCAACAAAGCATACTGGAAAATAACTCTTAATCATATTCAGCATGTTAATATTTCAATAGCATTATTATCATATGTTGTTGGTTTTTTTCCTTAAATCATGATTCTATTACTAAAAGAAAAGTATCCCCAGTAATACATCATTTATTATTCCCATAAGGAATGGAAATTTTATGATCAAGTTTAATTATATTATAACTAGGAATTCATTGTCTTAATAAAATCTTTAAAAACAAAACTACAATTAAATGTTTTCATATTCATTTTTGCCATCATATGTTTATTGGTATTTCAGTATCCTTCTTACCAAATTATAGTATTGAAGATAATGGTTTGAAATGTTTAAAATATTAGGTTTATCCAATCTTTATGGTAGAATTAAAATATCGATTCAACAATTAAATTAAGGGAACACCTTTAGAGAGTATAGTTTGATAGTAATACTTTATACTTACAGCTTATATAGATCAATTATCTCTAGAAATATATCTAATACTAAAACATGCACTGGTAACCATAATTTGGTATTGGTCCTACAGTAATTGATGAAGAACCATAATAAACCAGCTACAGATAATCGAACAAGTATTTATCTAATAGAAACATTATTTTTCAATCCCATCTCTGAAGGTATTTCTTTAGTCATCTCCATAAAATTTCAGGTTATCAGCATCTTCCCATGGGTTTGACATTCTTCAAGGTTTTTTTTTTTTAAGTTCAAACTTTCTTCACACAGTCATGGCTACCAACTTAATTTTGTTTGGATCACCCTTGCATTATCTTCATGGTCAAAAAAACCCGGAAGTGATAGCGCGCGATTGGTTGAGACGGAGCACGTGATGACAGCTCCGAAAAGGTGCCGGAACGCCATTCCGCTGAGCTCCGGCTCAAAAAAAGCCCTGCTCAAATCAATTGTCTCCATTCAAGGCATAAATCCTATAGGTATTTGATCACCAATAGGCAACAAACTGGCATCATAACAGACATTCCATACCTAAGTAAATTACCAAAGAAATGTAACTAGAACATATGCAATCTTATATCTGCATACAAAAAGAATTATAACTGATTCAAACTAAATTCTTGTTCCAACTCTCTCACACTTTCTAATGCTGCATTTGTTAAGCAGATACTTCATTTTTTGGACTGAAGGTTGATATTAGTGGATGGCAATCAGTAATAAAGTCCTTTCAGTACAAATACTAGATGATATATTTAATTCCCTAGACAAAGCTCACCGCTTGCCTATTTGTTTATGCATTTGCTTATCTATTTGTGCATATTTTCTTTTTCCAAAGCTATGACAGTAGTACAAAAGCTATTACTATATGTATACACTGCTATTTTTTATTAGATGCAATATTATTAAGAGCCACGGTGGCGCAGTGGTTAGAGTGCAGTACTGCAGGCTACTTATGCTGACTGCCTGCTGCCTGCAATTTGGCAATTCAAATTTTACCAGGCTCAAGGTTGACTCAGCCTTCCACTCTTCCGAGGTGGGTAAAATGAGGACCCAGATTGTTGGGGTCAATATGCTGACTCTGTAAACCTCGTAGAGAGGGCTGGAAAGCACAGCAAAGTGGTATATAAGTCTAAGTGCTATTGCTTTTACCATACCAATGCCATATTGTGAGGCATCATAAGCCAACTTTAATGCATTATAATATGTGCACATCATGATTGATGCCACCATTTTATTTCCTTCTAATGTTTATCCACTGCCATAACTTCATGCAGTGAAATATTCAAGGGATGTAACACAGTGGCAAAAATTTGACAGAAATTTGTTACAACCATTGAGAAATCCTACAAATGTCTATGCCTTCTGCATCAACATGTGATGCTAGGTTTAAAGAGTAATATTTCTTGCTACATGCTCAAAAACATTGTCTGCCAACTTCTGCAACATTACTTTGAGTTTTTCAGATCCCAGTTTTATCCCATGATAATAATGTTAGCAAATAAATAAGCCTTGACTATTTCTTTCTTTTTTCTTTTTACTGAAGCAAGGTAAGTACTCAATTCTAAACAAAGGGGTATCACTTAGTCCATTGGCATATATAAAGTTAGAAAAGTTTATATTTGAATCATGAAAAAGTTTATATCTCAAGGTTGTCTTCCAAATGGTAAAATGAGGACCCAGATTGTTGGGAGCAATATACTGCTCAGAGGGGGCTGTAAAGCACCGTGAAGCAATATATAAGTCAGTAGTGGGATCCTACCTTAGTTGCTACCAGTTCAGTGGATGATTGGGTTTCCACGCACGTGCTCCCCTAATGTGTGTGCACCCCTGATGCCCCAATCAGCTGAGAGGATGAAGAAATGAAAAGCTAGGAGCGACTCTGCCCCCCAACCAATGTGGTTTTCTGTCTTTTATTCTCTCTGCTGATTATCAGAGGATTTTTTCCCCCTCTCAGCTGATTGTCAGAGAGTTTCTTTCCTCCTCTCAGCTGATCGTCAGAGGCTTTGTTTACCACCAGTTCAGCCGAACCAGGCCAAACCAGTAGCATACCACCACTGATATAAGACCAAGTACTATTGCCATTGCTTATATGAATATGGACTTAAAGATGAATTGTTAAGGCATAATGAGCTTGGTCATAAATAGGGCAACTATAATTTATTGTTTTTGTTGTGGTTTTTACATTTCACATATTGGTACTGTTTTTAAAAAATAGTACAAGCAGGATTTTTAATGTATTTGATGAATCAAGGGTTCAGATATACCTGGATACTTAGTCTTAGTCAAACTTTAGGGAAAAGAACAACTGGAGGAAAAAAACAAGGATGTGTCTCAGCCAATTCATACTGGGTAGAAAATGAGGCAGTTTCACTGACTGCAGGTGCAACTATTTATGTGACCCATATCCTGGATAATGTAACCATAATCTACCAAACAAATTGTTGAGGTCTGAAACTGCATTTACAATGACATGAGCAAGGGTTGATTACAAGCTACTGTGACACTATACTTCAACAACACACTGTAGGATCTTCCATCTCATTGCGCTAAGCTCAACTAAGTGGAGGGACTGGCATTTTACTGCTGAACCACTGCTGAAATACATGAAAACTACTTCAGTATTGGAACATATGAGAATTGGCCATTAACTGTAGCTTTTCACAAATATTTTTGAAAAAAAACTTTTGAATTAGTTTACTGGATCTCAGATTTTAATTCGGCTTCATAAAGACAGAAGAATCTAATAGGCTTTCTTCACTCACCACCTTATTGTCCTCGCAGTTGAAATTAGAGATTTGCAACAGCATTGCATAACATATATTTTGGAAAGTTGGATATGATTTTGAAGACTGGTAATGGATATTTCTGAAATCAATAAAATAAATAATAAAAGAACTTTTCCTGTTTTTGAAAGGAAAATCCCTTGTTTTAAAATAGCCAATATTTGCAGAGCTGCTCATTACAAGTTCAATTTAAATACAAAGAAGAATAGGAAAGAAAGGCAAATTCATGACATTTGAGCAAATGACTGAGAAGGTCATGTAAAGGTGCATCTGCATATATATTAGCATATGCAAATGTTATGCAAATGTGGGTGTTCTTTTCTCAATAGCGGAAGAAACTTTTTTTTATTAAGAAGTATTTAGACTTTCTGGTCTTTTTTGCAGGACAAATATGTTTAGTACTGACTATCAACCAGAAATATTTAGTTAAGAAGTAACATTAATATATGTTGACAAAATACCACCTTCCAGCTTAACAGGAATCTTCTTATCTAAAGATAAATAAGAATTTTAAAGCATATTGTGCTTGTAAAAACAAACAAACAATTAGTAATAATTGTCACCAAAACTTTATAGCTTTTTCCTCCAACCAAATCAAAATATTTAGAAGATATTATTGCAAACAGGTAGGATTTGCCATACGAAAGGATTAATATACAATAATTCAGAGAAACATTGCTTCTGATTTTTTTTAAGGTAAAATACAAATCTTAATTATTGAACTGATTTTTTTATAGTTTAACAATCCACATTTTAAATACTACTGTTCAAAGTATAGAAGTTGAGTAAAAACTGAGTTGGAATTAAGTTATTCCATCATTACTTCAATATACTGCAGTTCTCACTCAAGTCAGTGGTATTTAGTCTGAAATCTCAAACAATTCGTTATTTGGTTTATAGCAGTTAAATAAAGGGTTTGAACCTTAAATACACGATTCCCAGAGCAGGGATTTTACTATATTTACCCTGTTTTTATATTCCACTGGGATAACATCGGCTGTAGGAATTTAGGGAAAGTGAAAAAAAGATTGCATGCTTGATATAGCTAATCATGTGTAATTGTTTAGCTGTCCCTTTTAAAAGCATTATGAGTTGTTTGCTGTTTAGAAATGTGAAACATCTGCCAGATGTGAGTAATTAACTGGCTCAGTACCTTTCTATCCTTTACCATGTTTTGGTTTCCGAGACCAGAGGCATAAAAACACCCATCTTATGAGGCTAGCTTCTTTGGGAGACATCAAAGTTGTGAGAGGGAATTGCTCTTGGCAGTCAAAAGGGCTAGTAAAAATAGGCTTAGTATGTTTACATGACTTTCTATGGGTCAGACTTTATTACAACTGTGCTTTGTGGCCTCCAGTTGACGGAGAGCTTTACAAAGGTTTTTGGCAAGTGCAAGAGCTAACATTTCCATGTGAGGAAGTGTTTACATAGATATCTTGAAAGGTTGAGAGTTTTCCTTTGTTCTAAAGTAAAATAATTAGAAAGATCAGAGAAGATCCAAGCCAATCCAGGAGCTTAAAGGTGTCCGCAACATGTGGTCGAAAAGGTGATCGTGATAGCGTGATACCAATAGAAAAAGGCAGAGTTTCATTCACACCATCCTGACTGCTATCTTATCTACTTTTTTTAAAATCATATTATGTGGCAGCCCTGTAAGTTGCTTTATATTAACAATTATTACAGTTATAATTTTGCACAATCTAGAAAAGAATGCCAAGCTCAATGAGGCTCTTCAGAGGTATTGGATTGCAGTTTCCACAGTCCCAAATTCCTGGGCTCTGTTGATTGAGGCTGATGGAAGATTTCATGGAAATTCAAAGTACAGTAGAATCTCTGGTCAGACCATAATTAGTTCCATAATTTGATTTGGTTGTGACCCGAATTTTGGAAATTTTCCCTAATTTTGGAAATTTGGCGCTTACAAAAAAAATGAACGGAAGGGGCAATCGGCTGCAAAAAAAAAGTGATTTTTTTTTGGTCAGAACCCAATTTGGTCATGGTCAGAAGCATTCATGACCAGAGGTTCTACTGTATGTGGAGAATATTTTCTGTTGCTATTAGCACATTACTATCTCTTCTGGACATTTTCCTCCATATAACCTTAGATCTTGGGTTTTTTTAAATTATTCTTTTCTGGCTCCTAGGGAACTTTGTTTTCCATCTGATTTCAGTTGCCCCAATGGGAAAAAAATGCTTTTCCACATTGCTTCTTGTCTTTATTATATATATATTTTCCAAAAGGAAGAAGCCAATTTTTTTGAACTATTACCATCTGGCAGACGGTACAGGATAATAAAAACAAGGACAAATAGGCTGAAAAACAGCTTCT
>JAOYMU010000010.1:33884850-33901443 GCA_025802295.1 Psammodynastes pulverulentus
CCCAGGCCTTAATGGCCCATTAACAATGGTGGGAGGGCTTAGTCCCTTTTAGGAGAAATATTCTTCCTTTTTAATATTTCCTAAAATATTTCATTTTTCTAGGAGAGGGGTGGGTTTTAACTTCCTACACCTGAATTAAAACGTATTGTGCTGTTGATCTATATATTATAATCAAAATTCTAAGCTGACTTTATCATACCTTATTTAACATATTCTTCCTCTATTTTAAAAGTTTGTATATTTTGGCAATTATACCTTCATCATGAGTACACAATTATATTCCAAATTCTAAATTATTCTGGTCCATACTATAAGTCTTATCTTTTTTAATCTTATAATTAAATAAGTTTCAATTCTGTAATGATGGTATTTTGACTTTTGGTGCGCCTTTCTGTGATTTCCTTGTTTCTTTTATTGTTTTTAAGCTACCAAATTCTGGTATAATTACTTCTTTTGGTGTAACTTGCAATACATCTTGAGAATATTTAACAGAAATATCATAATGTGTTAGTGATAAATTTGAAGTGATATTCACAGTATGAAATGTGAATGTTTATATAGTCTTTGATTGATTCTCCTGGAGTTCAAACTAATTAGAAATAAAGTTTATGTGAGGTGAGCAATGAAGCAGTGATTCAGTCACACCACAAATTCCATCCTAATTTTGGCAAGCAGGAGAAAACAAAACAAAAAAACAAACCACACACAAATTATTTGTACCTGCAATTTTCTGAAACAGCTGATAATTTCTGCTTATTTAACGAACTGGAATAAATCATTAGTACGCATATTTGGCATATTTGCAAGTCTTTCAATATGTTGTTTTCATTTTTGCATTCTGGAAAGAAGCATTTCTTTTTTTCTATTCCAATTCTGTGGTAAAAAGATCTTTATTTAATATGTGCAATTAAAAAATATGTTATGATCTTGCTTGCTTGAGGCTTCCTTTGCTTCTTTATCTGAATGCAAAAGTGGTTTCCAGATATCTTTTTTTTTTTTACTTTTATTCATCACCTAGTGTTCTGCTGGTTAATAAAATAAGCGTTAGCTCAGTTTAAGGGACAACTCTTCCTACTCAAAGTAGCCAATGAACTCCTAAGATTAGCATGTAACAAATTGAAACAATCTAGTTGAAATGAACAGAAGTTCTTAAGACAGTATAGTATAAAGGTGTGTTTTGTAAATGAAGTAGAAAAATCCGTATTGACATCACTTTGAAGGTCAGGTAGTGGCGATTAATAGAGGATTAAATCAACTATGTTTTCCCATTCTGAGCCAGATGAGCAGTCCAGACAAGTCCTTAGACTGGAATACGAGTTTTTTTCTGGTTCTTAGATAAGCGCCAGTGGGATCAAGGCTTATTCCCCTGTTCTACTCCTCAGTGCATACCTGGATTCAGTTCCGGGACTGCTACTTTTTTTAACTTATTAAAAAGCAGAAACAGTTAAACAGTGAGGGTTGACTTGTTGACTGGAGTTTTAATTCAGGAGCATCTGGAATTTCACTTGTTCTACAGCCCATCAGTAGAATTAAATTTTATATTTAGATAACCCAACGGGAATACAATATATTGAATATGAAACAGTCCTTGGATGTAGTGAGGGTTACAATGGCCAGAGAAAAAGCAGATGTTTCCTTAGGAAGGCCCAGCCATTGGGTTACAGTAGTTTTGTGTGAACTACTTTAAAGCTCCAGGTCACTTGAGAATTGCTTTGAGGTTTCTGATCAAACAAACCACAGGACTAAAGACTAAACTCTTCATAAACAACTTGGATTTTTTTTTCCTAATGAAAGGTCAGGTTTCTGCAAAACCACAAAATTTCCATCCAAACCTATTGATTGTCTCAGTTCACTTGAAACAAGCCAGGTTCATTGGAAAGAATCTGTGAACCTTGACCACTGGTCTGGCAAGTAACTGCCAAATGGATCATTTATGCCTCACTCTGTCTTTTCTGCAAGTCCCTATTGGTATCAAACAAGCTTTTTTTCTCCCCCTGTGAATTTGGGCTTGATCGGGAAATAGGGATGTGCACAGAAGGATGTCTGGAAAGATGTCAAAAAGGCAGCATTAGTAATCTCTGTATCTGTTTGCCAGAAGGGTATTCACTGTTCATTATTCTGCTTTAATATAATTCTAAATAAAGTGAAGTGTAAGAAAACATATTTAGTTGCACTTGCTCATCTTGTTCCTCCTCTCTCCTTCTGGTTTGGTAAGCCTTTTCTTCGTAAGGGCAGGGAGTGAGTGGCGGAGAGAGTCTGTGCTTGTTTTTATATAAAAGTGCTGAATATATTGATAGTACTATACAAACACTGAATAGTTATAGCAGCATCTGAAAGTGTCATTTGATAGCAAAGGTGAGGGTTGTCAAAGTCACGGCCCGCAGGCCGGATGCATCACTTGCTGGCCATGCCCACACCCTCTTTAGCAAAGGGAAAAAAAACTTGCAATACATCATGTGACAATGCAAGTTAGACACCCTTAATCAAGAGTGTTAATTCAATGCTCTCAGATGGATCTTTCCATGTATCATTCTTACACCCATGTCACTCTATAATGTATTGCCTTTTGCTGCCACTTGTCTATCGTTTGATGTTGTATCTTCATACTTACTGGTTTATAGTATTTAGATTCCAATCACATGTTGGCTTGTCTGAAAAGAAACGTTACTGAATTTGATGGCACTTACTTATGAGTAGACATATAGAAGAATGCAGAGCGTTGATGCCAGAAATATTTTACATTCAGCTGGGTTTAAGTTAATGCAAATTAGTTAGTTTTATCAAATGCATCTGTTTTTCCTTGTGTATTTAATATTTTCCTTTTCTGTTTCCATTGCGATTTTGTAGATAGTTTTGGATGGACTGTAAAATACTTAGTTCTCAAGGAACCACATTTGTGCATTTCTGATCTAATGCCAGTGTGTGATGAATGGAAGACATAGAAGAAATATAGATCAATAATATTGCAGTTCAAAAAAGAAAACAATGCTGCTTGGTCAGCAGATTGATAATTAGACTATAGATATTAACCATCAAATTGTTTTTATATGGGACAGTTACCAATAGCAGAACACAATTAGGGACCCCACTAATCTTCATACTTCCTTGTGACAGTTGGAAGGGAAAAGAATTTTCATTGCCTAGTAAGCAGCAACACATGCCAGATGCAAACAGGCATGCTCTTTCTCTCTCTGGGTGTAAATTAAATAAAATTCACTCACAATAAATAAAGAGAACTCAGTGGGACAGAACACTGAAATATATAATTACAATAATAAATTATAAGCACACAAAACAAGTCAAAGAACTTAAAAAAAATAAATTAAAATCAAACCTAATTAATTCAACTGATTTAAAATGAAATCAAGTCTAGCCAAGAAGGCTAAAGAATAGGAGGAAGGTAGTTAATTCTGCCTATATCTATTCTACCTATCTTCATATATAATGAGCAGAATATTCCCTTTTGGAATAGTAATGTTATGCAGTTAACAGTAAAGAAGTAACAAAAAGCACGAAGTTAAAAGATAAAGTAAATGGAAATATAACTAAACCTAGTTTACATCAATATTCACTATATCTATTAATATTGTTCTATTTTTTTCCAAGACCATCCTTACTTCTACCATGTTCATAACTGATTTACATACAGTACTCCCTTTTGTTCTTTTGTTTCAAATCTCACTTTTGGAGGCCTTAATTTCCATTCAGTCACCACTATTTTGTTCTTCTGTTTTGTTAAAATTAAATCCTTGACTTGGAGCAGAAACCCCTTCTTTTGAGAAATGTATGCTGTAAGACTCCTAATATGGGATTATTTTAGACATATCTAGGAAGAAAAGTCATCACATATCATGTATAGGAGGAGATGTGGCATAACTATAGGATGATATTTATGAGTACTTCTCATGCTTATTCCTCTTGTAAATGTGACCTTTACTCAGGTTTAATGCCAATGATGCCTCTAGGGATAAAACTTCCATTGTTGGAAGATGCCGTATGTATGTAGGCATCCTATTGAAAGATTAATTGGATTCCAATTATCATTAAAGCTGATCACCTTGAATGTGAGAGGAAGGGAATAGCATATTAAAAGACAATCACAACTGGGAAGACTTTGTGAATATTTACCATGGGTAATGGGATGGTGTGGAATCTACCAGAATTCAGACAACAAGGGGGGGAACTAGTTTTTGGCGAGCCATTTCAAAAAAGAAAATATTCCAGTTTATGAAGCCACTCAAGGGAAAACTGCAGAATTAGACTGTCAGCTCTAAGCAACCCCCCATTTCCAAGTCATTGCTTATCTCAGTGGGAAATCTAATTTTAAGGTCTTATTTTTATTTCTAAGTTAAAATTACCTGAGGAGAAACTGAACAGTGGGGAAGTCATCTCTGAACAAATTCCCATCTTTTCAGGTTTTGGATTATTCCAGGGAATTTTTCTGAGCCATCTAAGATATGAATGAAATGAATTGCAGCCCAGCCGTGGATCTGAATAAGATGGTTTGTTCCAGGTGCTTCTTAGATAGGAATGCATTTCATTGGCTGCTGTGGCATTTTCACAGAATTCTGGAAAGTAGGCTTTCTAAGCACTTGGTGGTGAGATTTAAAAAAAAATTACTACTGGTTCTGTGGGCATGGCTTGGTGGATATGGCTTGGCTTGGTGGGTGTGGATTGGTGGGTGTGGCAGGGGAAGGATACTGTAAAATCTCCATTCCCTCCCCACCTCACTAACCTGATTTCCAGCTCCGTTCTCCTGTGCAGGGCAACAAAAGAAGACCGAGCCGATCATCTGGGACTTGGGATGCAGAAAATAGATGGGGACGGAGCCAGTCAGAGGTGGTATTTGCCAGTTGCCCAAACTATTCAAAATTTCCACTACAGGTTCTCCAGAACTGGTCAGAACCTGCTGAATACCGCCTCTGACTTTGTTGAACTCAGGAACTCCTCCTACATCCAGGGGTCTTTTTGGCTTACTGATGAATGCTGGGAAATAAGTAAAAGAAAATATTCCTGCAGTGTAGAATGCCTGATGTTATCATCTGAGATATGGTGGCCTTGCTTATTCTAAGATTTAGAGACAGTGATGAATTGTAGAGAAAATGGTGTATATATCTGTATCCCTCTCAGTCATGGATCAACTTGGGTATAAGATTAAACTGTATTGCTCATTCTGGGGGGATGTCATTTACATGGGTGAAGAGAGCACCCTGATCTAATTAGATCTTGTAGTAGCCTTTAAGACCATCAACCCTGGTACTCTTCAAGACCACAAGAGATGGGATTGGGGCACTGAATGAAAATAATTTCATCCCTTCCTGATGGCTCTGTTTGCTGTGATGGGGCAGGAGAGATCAATCTGGTAATTGTTTCAATTTGGGGTTCCATTTATCCTTTGCTGCTTTTCAAAAATTGCATGAAACCTCCACAAGAAACTTGGTGTGAAGCATCATCACTCCACTGATATTTAGATACCCTTTTTCAGCCTGGGTGGCAGGAACATATAATAAACGATTGATAAGCAACACAAACAATGGCAGAAGCTGGAAGTCCTGCACTGAATTGAATGTATAGTTGCAGCCCTGAGCAAATGCTCCCTTTTGGAAGCTAAACCCAAGTTCTCAAAATTTGTTTCCTTAGTCCTAAAAAATACAGCCCTCTCAGATCTCTGAAGCAAACCTGTGGTACTTAGAGTCACATCCTCAAAGAGCCAACTCTCTTGGTCTGATCATCTGGCTCCAGATCAGTCAAACTAGTATATCTGTGCCTACCTTCTAGTGAACTTCCCTCAGTTTTCAGTTGTAGGAGAACTAGGACTTTGGGAAGCTATGACTGATCCAGCCACTGGTCAACAGCTACTGAGGTTTTTTTGTCTTTTAATGACCCCATAAACTCTTGCATCGGGATGGATTCGGGGTAACTGAATGGAGCTGAGTGTTACTGGCCAGATGCCCTTCCTGTTGCCAATGCAGAGTTCACAACTGATTCATTGTGCCCAGGGAGAGAAATATCTGCTGCTAGGATCGAACTCACAGCCTCCTGATTATGAGGCAAGAGCTCCACCTCTAGACCACTGCACCACTCACTGGTCAACAGTTATTGATAAGGATCCCATTTCCTGTGTGTGAACATCTAGAGGCTCTGCTAATTCTTCATAACCAGGAATGTGTAAAGTTATACCCTTCCTCCCTCCCTTCCTCTGATTCTTTCTTTCTGTCTTCTCCATCTGCTAACTGGTTTCACATACTGTATAGGCTACCATCTCAGCCTATTTTCCTTCCTTTATCCTCCCTCATTGGATCTCATCTATCCTTAGCTTTTCACTCCTCTCTTTCTTTCTCCTGCTGGACTTTCCATTCTCAAAGCCAAGTGCTTATTTAAAAGTCTTAGCAAAGAAAATGATTTCTGCAATATGTTTACTGTCCCATTGCTAGCTTTCAGGCACAGTACTACGGTCAGTTAATTTTCAAACCCGCTTAAAAGCTATTCCTGCACTGACTGTTAATCTCACAATAATTGCTACTTCCTTTTTCATTGCCCATCCTGTAGACATGCTTTTATGGTGCTGCTCCTCAATAAAATTCAACTGTTTCTCTGAAGTGTGTATGATTCCATTTTAGGGGTGGTATAACACCATCTTCTCAACCTATTCACTCATTCTTAATATATCTGTGTTGTGTTGTAGTTCTCAGTCATTCATACTCTTTATGTAGGCAAACATCAACCTGTTTATTTTGTCTTTTATATTCTGTCCTCATTCATTCACCATCCATTGTCAAACCTCTTGTATCTAGCGAGACTAAGAAAGCAAAAAAAAAACAACAATAAAGTTTTTTTTTACAGTTAGTCTGAGGTAAATATATCATCTTGAAAACTATAAGTTAAATCTCCCATCTTCAATAACAGCAAGTTAATGAAGGTAGAGTCTCTTTGAGATCTTTTTTCCATCTCTCACTAACTAGATTGAGTTGCCTTTTCTGAGAGAAACTTTCAAATGCCACATCCCCTGATCTCCCACAATCTCTCTCATACATTGCTTGACCCCTCTCGTCTCGTTTTATCACATAGAGTTCTTGAGTAATCCATTCCCATTGCATTCCATTGCCTTTTAGTTTTTTTCCTGATATAGTCAACTCTCATTGTCATAAATCACATAACTGTAAAATTAACATACAACCAAGTTCTTAAAGGACAGATTAGGCTAGAGAGTAGATCTTGTAAGTTAACCCCTTTCTCACTCTGTTCTCTCTCCCTACCCAGTGTGAAAAGAGAAAGTAAAAAGAGGGTTGTATAGAAAAGTACAGACAAACAGAAGCCTTGAAAAAGGAATGCAAGACAATTCAGTAAATGTTAGTTTAGCTATTGGAAGGAAGAGGATGCGAGGCAGATACTCAAGATAATCATGACTTGGTGCTCCAAGGGAAACTTTGACAAACTTTCAAGATTCTATTATTATACCATTATGCAATAAAATAAAGTTCTATTTCTTTTTGCATTGTCTGTTCCCTTATCTGGCCTACTTCAAAATAATTACAGTTGGTCTCACTTGAGATGTTTGTGAGGAAGGTGAAGTGCAAAAATGTTTGGAAAGCTTTCAAAAATATAAACATTTAAGTTTTTACATTAAAAATATGTGATTGCTTTAGAAAGAATCCCGTTTCACCTTGAAGAATCACTGAATCTGTCTGAAACAAAATCTTTGGAAGATTTAACAAGCCTGATTCTTATTGCTAGATGAACCTAAGCTGGGTCAGTGTTGGATTTATTCTTTTATATTAGAGTTCATTCTAAAGAGTTTTTACTAATTATTTAATGGTGAAGACAAATATGGGAACATGCCAAACCAAATGCTCATAATACAGTATCTCAAAAGCTCCTTTCTTTAACCTTGTCTGGAGCTGAGATAAGATAGTGTCATTATGAAAATGATGGTTTTACAGGACTAGGCAGACAACATGGAATCTCTGCTTGATTAGTTCCCAACTCTCTTGTACTCTTCATTAAAACAAGAGCTGAATGATTACTCCTATAGTGTGAAGTGTACGACTCTCAGATAGAGTTAGTTAAATGATCAGTGAGTTGCAGAAATGAATTGAATAGGCTTTACACTTTTTCCCCCAGATCATGAATAATAATATTTTCTGAAAATATTACCAAGCTTTTTCAGTACTTTTAGACATTTCTTTGATTCATTTTGTCTTGGCCTGACTTATGGCAAATTAAAGTGCCAGATCTCATTTCTTGCAATTTCTTGATAATGCGTATGACAGTATCAGTCGAACAGTGTTTGGATCTTAGAATTCATATATGGTAACACACTTCAAAACCCTGAGAAATATCCAAGATATGACATTTATTCATAAAATATAATAGTATTTTGAAAGGTATTCAGTTGAATTGAATCAATGAATCTGCATGCTTCATTTGTACAATTATCAAGTCAATACAATCCCAAATCTTCATTTCTTAAATTAAAGATAAATATGAGTATACTTTATTAGGATTGTGCAAAAATTCAAAGAGGTATTTTGCTTTGATAAAGGCTTACTTGAAGCATCTTTTTAAGAGCTGAGGTGTCACAGTGGGTAGAGTACAGTACTGCAGGCTACTCCAGCTGACTGCTAGATGCAGTTCAGATCTCTTCAAATCTCACCGGCTCAAGGTTGACTCAGTCTTCCATCCTTCCGAGGTGAGTAAAATGAGGACCCAGATTATTGGGGGCAAAATGCTGACTCTGTAAACCATTTAGAGAGGGCTATAAAGCAGTGCCCCTCAACCTTTTTATCGCCGCGCACCGGTAAACGTTTGATAATTTTTCAGCGGCCCACTTCCTCTGTGCACTTACCTCATGGCAGCTTCTCTTCAATCTCCTCACCTCTGACCTTGAGTCCTCAGTCCTCCCGCAGCGCCTCCTCCTCGGCCAATAGCGTGGGGTTTGCCTTTCAGTCAATCAGGAGGTGGGAGGACCCACAGTGAAATTATTTAAAGTTCCTCGGGCGGCCTGGTACCATTTGATCCCGGGGGTTGGGGAACACTGCTATAAAGCACTATGAAGTGGTATATAAGTCTAAGCGCTACTGCTATTGCTATCTTTCTAAAATTGCTTCACAAAGGAACATGTCATCCTTGCTTCAAAAAAGTGAAAAAAGGAGCTACTCTGTTTTGCTTTAACTGTATTACTTTATTTGATTTTGAATCAACATTGACAGTCATAAATCACCTTTGTGCATGCACGATTATTGGAACTGTTAGCCAAATTTATGAAGTGACATGAAATCCTTTAAACAGGTACCTTAGAAAAGTACCTTGCAATGGTTCCATGGTGTAGAGCATTTCATTAAACCTTATCTCACTCACACAGGCCTATAATTACCAGTGTGGGTAACTGAAAATATTTCTCTTAATACCTGGTCAAAAGTAGCTGATTAGATGGTAATCTTATAATAATATGTTTCATTAGACTTTGAATCGTCCAAAAATGCATTGGGAAGGTCAGAGGTGACTCATCTTTCTTTCCTTATTTGAGTTTTGACACCCACAGTTTATTATTATTGTTAAATACAGAGTAGTTTACTGTCTCATAGTTTGGTATGTGGAATGAACTTGATTCTGGCACAAAATGAAAAGTATATTTTTGATTGTAGCTGAGACTGTTTAGTTAATACAAGGAGGAAGGTATCTTTTTTTGTATTCATAGATGATACAAAAAGACATATGAGGAAATTAAATCAATAAGAACTTATCTTCATATTTAGTTCATCTAAACTAATCCGTTTTTCTTTTATACTCCCTATACTATCCTGTTTTGATTATAGAACATGGTTCAAGAGAAGAAGCTTTTTAATGAGAGATTTTTAGTGGCCTGAAGAATATAGAAAGAGGAACAGAGAGCTAGTTTCAGTTAATTACTGCAGAGCATAAGGTCACATGCATGGCTAAAATTCTTAAAAAAAACAAATTTGTTCCAATAATATAATTTTTTAAAGTATAAAGGATTGTAGAAATTGCATGTGATTTTTTTCTTTGATTATTGGCTTAGAATCTAACCAAATTGTCTGAACAATTGTGGCTGACTCTTCTGCCCAGATATGTCTATTTAGCAAACCAAAGAAAGCTGCATGAGTGAGCTAATTTAAAGTATTTGCTGACATTTATACTAAAGTAACCATTCTGGATTGTGAATGGAAATTTCAACACAGATTCTGCACTGCCAACTAGATGTTTCAGCCAGAGCAAGCATTTAAAGTTGCTAATTGACAGGATAGTCCATTGGGATCTTATCAATAGCTGTCTTACTTCCTCCAAGATACAAAAACCATGAACCTTAAGAAAGCCTGCCAAATTCATAGCTAAAGCCATTCAACTGAGAGCTTCTTTTTTTATGTCAAATTGGAATCGAGTGCCTGGTTGATTGGATTATGTGATTATTTCATTGAATTTTTTTTTATATCCAAGTGCACTGTGTTATGTTATGTTATTTTATTTGATAGGATCATTAGAAAAATCAATACACAATAAGCTAAACTAAACAGAATGTACTCTGTTGATACGTCTTTGCCTTGTTAGTGGCAAGGTTTCTTTATTCCCACCGTTAATTATTGTATTTTGTATTTTCCCAATATTTTCTCCTATTTTGTAAGTATTAGCCTTTGTTTCCCACTGAGTTAACGTTCATAATAGTTTCCATCATTTTTCAGATGTCTTCACTGAAGTATACTACAGCCCAAATAACTTTGAATAAATACAATTAGTATTGCTCCAAAAGTTGATCCAGTATTATCATATGATTTGTCTTTTTGAAACATTATTTTGAGTTTGAGTGGATTTACTACTGTGCTTCCCCGAAAATAAGACCCTGTCTTATATTTTTTGAATCCTAAAACTTGACCTTATTTTCAGGGAGGTCTTATTATCTTGGGACACAATTTGGGGGTATGAGATTATGGTAAAAAAATACCATAAAATCAGACCTTCCAACTTCTCGCCCAAAAGAAAAAAAAAGATCTCATGAAGTTGGAAGGGTTTTTTTTTTTTTACCATAGAATAGAGCTGGAAAGGAGGTTAGTGGAGGGATGTGGCTGCCCTGGGGAGTGGGGGTTTAGTGAATCTCTTTCTCTTTCTCTTTCTCTTTCTCTTTCTCTCTCACACACACACATTGTCCTTTCGTTGGGAGCTCTGCACAGACACACGCAAACCTGAAGGCTTCGAATAGAGCATTTTGGGGATGTGCGTCTGTGTTGCGATCTCAAGTAAAGAACGATCACCAGGAAAAGGGGGGGATTTTGCCTCTTATCCTGTTCTCAGTCTGTGCTGAGCTTCAGAATAAGGTGAGGGGCAGGGAAATCCCCCTTCCCCATTTTCAAGCCTTTTGCAAGGCTCCGAATGGGGCATTTTTGCGAATGGCTTGAAAATGGGGAAGGGGGATTTTCCTGCTGCTCACATTGTTCAGGCTGTGTTGAGCTTCAGAACAGAGTGAGGGGCAAGGAAATCCCCCCTCCCCATTTTCAAGCCATTCACAAAACTGCCCCATTTTTTGCAAGATATAATCTTGCAAAAAAAATATTTAAAAGGACTGGGAGAGCTTGAAATTTGTTGTACCATGGCTACCACCTAGACATTTATATAATTTATTTGGGGGTACTGGTGGATTGTTCTATAATGCTCTTTTGAACTTATTTTTTTTTTGTCTATACTTCCTCTATGTGTCTACTTTGAGTTAGCAGAAATTATACATTAACACTCAATTTTTCATCAGGGCCTACATATGTTTCAGATCCAATTTGTGCATCTACGGACATTTGCCAATGAAACCTTTACTTAACATCTCAAGTTATGTGACCTATGCCAAGATCCTAGAAATTTGCTAGTCTGTCAACCCCACTCAAAGTCTAGATCAAGAAATCATCACCATACAAAGGATAAAACTATTTTTATTGAGAATTTTGCATATCTGATTATTGTATACCTTCTTCTGGTTATAGTCCAGTGAATTTGAAATATATGTATCTAAGCTACTTCTGAACGTTATCTGGATGTTCTTCACTTAAAACATGTTTTATCCCTTGTTGCCTTGGCAAAGGAGCTGGCATAACTCTGTCAAGATCACTTTCCTTTCTGTCTATATAGTCTGAGCAGGTCTGTCTTTTGGAGGCATAATAAACCTTTGGGTAAGTGGTTTCTGATGGTATCCCCCAAAAGTGGAAATGTTCGTTTTCAAAAACTTCAATGATAATAACAGAATAATAATAATAATAATAATAATAATAATAATAATAATAATAACAACAACAACAACAATACATTTCACTTTATAAGCCATCACTATTGCACACTGAACCTGATCATGAAAGAGGAGGGGAATTTATTTCACCTTCAAAACCTAAGAGAAACAAGTACCATCAACTTTTAAGCTGTGATAGCATTTATTTGAGGGACAGTTATCCTCTGTCAGATTAATCATTCCATTTCAGGAGCAACATTCAGGAGCTTTCTGTTAATGGTTTATGTTAAGCTGAATCTTTGTAATGCTAAGCTACTTTTGGAAAAGTAAGTATAATGCAGACACATTTTTGATTATGCAGGAATATGTATTGTTCATATTCATTATATTATTTTAGGCCAAAGAAATATATTACATGAATAAGGCATCCTTACCTTATGGAGGGAATCTACTTCTATTGTAGGGTCAATAAAGCCTTGGGTGAAGATTCAACTTCCTTCCAATAAAGTATAGCACATCTAAGCCACAGGGTTGAGTTTTAGCCTATACCTTCCCTTCCAGACTCCAATGGCTTTCAGGCACTGGGATAATATCTTGACAGCATCACTTAGTTGGCCATAGCTTGAAGTTTACAAATGGGTATCATCATCATGATGATGATACCTAACCTCATGCTGATGGGTGACTTTGCTTAGTTGTTCCATAAAGATGTCAAATATGAGGAACAAGAGCACTGAGTTCTGAAATACTCCACACATCAGAGGCTCTGATGAGTGGACATTGGAACTGGCTGCAGAAAAAAAAAGAGAAACATCCAACACTGTTTCTCCCACTCCCACTTCCTACAATTGATCCAGAAGCATATTATAAGCAAATATCATGGACTACTGAAGGGTGAAAGAAAACAAAGACAATTGTACAACCACTGTCTTGTGTTCATCACAAGCACAGATAATTCTGTCTTCATGCTATATCCTGGTATTGCATTAAATAAACTTCTTTTAAATTGCTGCAATTTTCTGAACTCTGAATGACAATAAGTTGCTTCTGATGTCTTCTCTACATGTGTAGTTGTATCGAGACAAAAGTCACAGTCAAGCTTCTTTCCTTTCTGGTCAGATGCTTGTAAATCCTTTCTCCATTCTTGCAGCTTCCTCTACTGAATACGTTAGAGTTCTGCATAGAAGTCTCATGCCCTTCAGTTATGAGTCCTCCTTTCTTGAAGGCAAATATGGTACAATGTGTTACAAATAATAATATTAAAAAAGAAAGTTAACACTTCATAAAGGCCCTAGAAGCACTATGTTGCTTTTTTGTCAAATTGAAAATTCTATAAGATTGCTAGAGAAGGGGGAACACACTCTGCTGTTTTGCAACCCTCCTGAGTCATGACCCATAGTTTGTGAATCATTGGCTTACAATGAGATCCAACTAAAAAGTAGAATTTCCTTCAAACTTTTTCCAGCTTTATCATGGTTTTTTTTTTCCCCAGGATTCTCCGGATACCATTGCTAATTTCCTAATGCAGTTTGCACTATTTTGTGCTGCCCTAGAAAAGTCAGTTGTTTAAATCCTGTTTAAGTTTGAAATTTCTAAAATTCTAGAAGGTGTATATGTGGAGGCAGCTTAAAGTATTATACCTGGTCACTTCCTCTATATGTATCTGAGAGCTTATATAGAGCTTATATAGAGCTATAGTTTAGTTCATAGAATAACAGAGTTAGAAGGGACCTTGGATGTCATCTAGTCCAACCCCCTGCTCGAGCAGGAGAGTTTATTCCAAATATTAGCCTGTACCTAGGATCGAACTCACAGCCTCCTGATTGTGAGGTGAGAGCTCCACTTTTAGGCTGCAAAAGTCTGAATAATCACAATACGGCTACAAAATTAAATAGAAAACCCTAAGACTGTACATACAATCATAAACATATTTGCACATAAATGCAGGATTACAACTTTAGAATCCGCAGCCTAGTCTGGGTCAAAAGGAAGCATAGTGCTTGAAACAAATAAAATCCTAAAAAAAGCTAGGAGAGTAAAGAAAAAGCCAGTGTTTGTTAATATTAAATAACTAAAATTAGAAGAGAGCTAGAATAAAAATGCTAAATTGTATTATTGAAGGAGAATGGTTATTTTTCAGGCTAATATAGTCTTTCTCCCTCAGAAGAATTCTACCACAACTCTTTCTTTTTTTACAACATTTTCTCTAAGGGACACAACCAGACATAACCTTGATACATTCTGAACATTTGTGACAAAAAAACAAACAAACAGCTGGCTATTATGGCCCCCAAATGCTGAAAAATGATGCAGGATGAAACTGGGAACCAGAGCTACATTCAGAAATGGTCTGACTAACCAGTTCATTCTCTAACTTGTTATCTAGGCTTGAGAAATAGATAAAGCCTCAGGTCAAAGCATTCCCCTACCCATGTCCAATCCTGTCATCATTTGTCCAGCTTTGTCTGTCCCACATTAAGGAGAGTGATGGGTGATTGTTCTCACCAGGAGGTGATACTGATTGGAACTTTCTTCTCTTTCCTCACCAATCCCATTGGTACGTTCACTGCTGCAGAGCTTACAGTTGATGAAGGAAAAGGTCCTGGGACCTTATGCACTGGGAAAGAGAATGGCTGAGAGCTCTAGAGCAGCGGTCACCAACTAGTTGTCCATGGACCACTGGTTGTCCACAAGAAAATTTTGGTGGGCCACAGAAAAATTCTTTGCATTTTTTATATTGCACTAAATCAGGGGTCCTCATATGTGGGTCTGATACGTGCAATAAACATTTGTGTTGCTGCAGAGAGTCTCCCCCTTCAAGGTCTTTTTGTGCAGGTCGGAGGAGGTCAGCCTTCTGTTGCGGGGCTTTGGGTGAAGGCTGGAGGAAAGCACCGCTGGTGGCAAAGAGCCGGAGGGCCAAGTTCCAGTGGGACTGCATCATGGCCTGGAACTGGCTGACCATCTCAGCCCGCTAAGCCTCCAGGTGCCAGTACCTGGCCTTGCACTCCTGCAGATCTTCCTTTTGATTGGAAAGCCTATACTTGTAGTCCTCAGTGAGGTGCTTCTCTTGAGCCTCCTTCTCAGTCAGATCCAATTTGAACTGAGCCAGCTGTTTTGCAAACTCTTTCTCGTACTGGCTGCTCCAACACCTGCTTCATGTTGGGGTCCTAAGGAGCCTGGGTGGGTAGGTGTGGAGTGACTGGGAGGGGAAGGGTAAGTAGAGGCTGGAGAGGTGTCCCTCAATGTGAGTGACATTGGGTTGGCCACACCCACCCAGTCTCATGACCACTTAGCCATGCCCACCCAGACGGTCATTAGGCAGATCATATTAGTGGTCTGCGGGATTTAAAATTATGAATTTAGTGGTCCCTGATGTCCGAAAGGTTGGTGACCCCTGCTCTAGAGGGTTTTTCTTCTTCTTCTTCCATTCAATCATGTCCAGATCTTGGAGACTGCTTCAACAAGACCCTGCAATCTTCTTAGCAAGATTTTTCAAAAGTGCTTTGCCATTGCTTTTTTCCTAGGACTGAGAGAAACAGACTGGCCCAGGCAGGACTAGAGCTCAAGTCTCCTGGTTTCTAGCCTGATGCCTTAATCATTACACCAAACTGGCTTCCAGATCACAATGCCTTAAAACATTAATTTAGGTAAACGTTTTTGAAATGCTTTTGTTTCCAAGGTATCATTTGGAATTATATTTTGGAATTATAATTTTCCTTTTCTCATGCACATCTCACCTCTCAATTCCTTTGTGACAATTCCCATCTTATAACACTAAACATAAACATGTGCACTTAGAAAATAAGGAAGGAAAAGTGGAAGAAGCAAAAAAAATAAATACATTTTTGAATGTGATATTTGACTAATGTGCAAGCTTTCTAAAGAATAAAATACTGAACAGAAGATGCTGATAAAAGCATATGCACGATTGCATTAAGATTGCTTAACTGATTTTTCATCATTGTACATATGGTTTTTGTCAACATAGGTAGACAAAACATGTAAACTCCAGAAAATAAGCATGCTACAATCCAACATTGCTTTTAGACACTGTACTTTAGAGTTCAGAAGAAGTATATTGGAAATCAGATGGAATGAAAGACAATTCTTAGCAAAAATTCAAATGGGCCCCCCACAATTAATCAACTAAACGTACCTCACTAACTCACTTTTTACCCTTATTCTTGCAATTTTTATGAGGAACATTACTCCAGCAAATGCTGCAATAATCATGGGAAAAAAAGTTCAGCTCAGAATCCCTGAAACAAGTGTTGTTTCTAGCAGTCTGGCTGTTGCTGTTGTTGCTTTTGGAGGGAAACATTTTCTATTTCCACCCCCCCTCTCTCTCCCCTCCTTCCCTCACTCCCTTCCCC
>JAOYMU010000010.1:34144885-34158192 GCA_025802295.1 Psammodynastes pulverulentus
AACATGCAAAATTACTGTGGGATTTTCGAATACAGACTGATAAAGTTTTGGAACATAATACCCCGGATATCACGATTTTGGAAAAGAAAAAAGTTTGGATCGTTGACATTGCCATACTGGTGACAGCAGAATTGATAAGAAACAATTTCAAAAAAAATCACAAAATATCAGGATTTGAAAATTGAACTGCAGAGACTCTGGCATAAACCGGTGCAGGTAGTTCCAGTGGTACTCGGTACACTGGGTGCTGTGCCTAAAGACATAATCAAGCACTTCAAAACAATTGGCACTGATAAAATCACCATTGATCAGCTACAGAAAGCCACCCTACTGGGATCTGCTCGCATAATCCGTTGATATATCGCATAGTCCTAGACACTTTGGAAGGGTTCAACTAGTGATTAGTGATATGAAATTCAGCATGATTATCTTGTTTGCTGTGTTCTGTTACATAATAGTAATTATATTAATATTTAACCTTTAACACCATCAAAAAACAACATCTGCCTATCCTAGGTCTTTGGGAAGGACTCTATATGTGGATAAAAATATGAAATGCATTCTAAACATCTGTCTGACTCTGCAACAAAACTTATTAACATATTCAATTTATATGCTGTCCAACTCCAGTGACTCCCATTTGTCAAATGGACTGCAGCCTCTCTGGCTTCTCACATTTCAATAAAACCATGAAGGAATTCTTCTCATTATTATTATTTTCTGACTAAGAAGGGTAGGCAGCCAGGGTTGTTGAATGATGAAAAGATCACTCAACAACAGCATACTTTACCACTTCCCTCAAATAAAATAACCTCAAAATTCATACCAAGAGAAATATTAAAAGAAATAATTTTAAGCATAATGAGAATAAGAGAGTTTTTTAAAATAAATCTTGTTCGACAAAAAAAGAAAAAAAAAGAAAAAAAGAAACTGAATAGAATGATTTAGAATACAGGAAATATATTTGTTATAGAACTACAGCTACAGATTGAGTCAGACATGTTGCAATGGCCTTTCTAAAGCTGAGCAATTCTGAGTTTGCCCAGTGCTTGAATAAAAAACCATATGTCTAGAATTCTATAATGAAAAGAAGGCTGTCTATACATTTCTGAATAGATAATACATATAGACTCAATCAACACTCTATGAATACTTTGTTAACATAAACCATTGCTCAACACACTATGCCCCAGGACTTTACAAATTCATGCTTGATAGAGTTGTATAGTGAAAATTAATATCATGCTATAATAGCAAGAACTATTGTGAGCATAGATTTTTTTTTCATGCATATTTATAGTCTTCCCACTTAATAAACTTGAAAATGAATACCCTGGATATGATCATTGCTGCATACAAAAGCATGTTTCAAATCTAATATCAAAATAGGCTGCAGTGTCAGGTTAACTGACAATCGGAAATAAAGGTACTGCATTGTAAGCAGAAAATGCCTTCATTAACACATATCAAAGCTCTTTAAAAGGTTTAGATCAATCAAAGCTTCTCAAATAAATCTTTTGTGCCTGATTCAGTGAAATATAATAAGAACACAAACCATCCAGTAATGACTGGTTATGCAGTGTATATTGTAAAGAATATGGCATGCATATGATTTCCAGGATATGTCTCATTGATGTCTCGATCCTATGGCTGATATTTAACAGCTGCATATCAATCAATTATTTAGGAGTCATCATAGGAAATCCTTAACAACATTTGTAGTTCTTATGAATACATTTAGTCAACACTAATTTTACATGCATGCTGCTCACCAGAGTACAGACATTCACAACTTATACTTTAATAAAACTCTGCAAAGTTAAATCTAGAGGAATAATTGTTTCTGAGCATACCAAAATTGATATTTTTTGAAGTATTTTATCAGTACATGCAGTACATGTGATTTGATAAGGTTTAGCATGAAAAAGAAACAAAAGAAGTATCAGAACTGCAGCAACACTGCATACATAAAATATTCTGTATAAAATTCAGAAAGCAAATACACACAAGTGGTTTTGAACATTATACAGTACCCTAAAATATAGGGAACCATCTGGAAACAATTTCAGAGGCACCTTTAATCAGGAAGAGGATTTGCATCAGATCAAAGGTACCCCTGTGTAATTTTCTTGTACTCCCACAGTTAAATCCTAATTATCAAACTATTCAGATTCCATATTTACATTAACATTTACATGGACATCCACGTGCTGCTATTTATAGAACTTCCGTTGAGTAACTGCAAAGATATAGTGGCTAATGGATGTGGTAGAACCCCAGGGCATTCACAGTTCCATAATTCAGGAGCTCAACCAAACTAAGAATGTGGGGTTTTAATTGCAGAGTAACCTGCTACAAATAAAACAAACGTAGAATGCTCATCTGAAGCAATAAAGAAGTCAGCAATGTAATTGGCTTTTTGTATCCTCTGGCGTGATGTTTGGCTACATTCTCCCATGTGAAAATCTCCAGTTTATTTAACATAAAACCACCTTTCATGATTTCAGCATTAAAAAAAAATAAAGCTGTGGCTAACAACTTGATTGATGTCAAACCTTGTGACTGATACATTAATTCTGGGACCTACCCCTTAGTACATGATGAAACTGTCACCATCCAGAAGAACATATGGCTGATAGAAGATGGGGGATAGACAGTATAGATTAAATGGACACACATGTATAACCAAAATCTTTTAAAGTTAGCAGATATTGCAAATTTTCAGGCACTCAGCAGTTAATGCATTGATAGAAAGGCCTCATATGGTTTATAAATTCATTTAAAGTGCTGAATAATATACAGGTGGATTTTAAAAAACTAATAGCAGCTGGTGATTGCAAATAGAGAAAGAAATTATTAGGCCCTTTCCACTTTAGCTGAGAGTAAAAGCCATTTAGGCATTCCCTTCCCATGAATGTCTCTCAGAAAAAAAAAGTTTATATCTAGTAACAATCATCTGATGAATATCAAAATAAGCCATAAAATAAACTGAAAAACTTCAGCATTGTGCCATGATGGTAATGGGTATTATACCCAGAGTTGCTCAATAGTGGTATATAAATTAAATAAATAAAATTATAAATACTCATACAGTTTATATAGATAAGAACAGCTTGGTAACTGATGCTGGTATTTGTCTCCATGTGATGCATTGTAGTATATAAGGACATGACATAGCCTGTTGAGGAAGATAGCAAACTTTTAAAAACATATTCAGGTTCTCACAGAGCTTTATTGCTGTCAGCAGGCATTTCTTTAAAAGACAAAAAAGTATTCTGGAAGGCCTTAAAAACTGCACTCAGCCTTTATTATTCAGTCCTTGGAAACTCAATGAAATTATGTTTCTCTAGAAAAAAAAATCCACTTTGGCCAAGACAAAAGTTTGAACATTACATCATCAATTCCATCACAGCATCCTTTTCTGTTTTTTCTCTTTTGATTTTTCATAAAAAAGGAATTGCTATAATGACTCATTTGATTTCATACGTTTTGATTTTCAGAAGCAGTATATAGAATAATTAAATAATCTAGCCAATACCATACAGAAAAAAACAATAACAACTAAAGTTAAGTAAGACCAAAGGTCTATTAATCAGACAAAGGCTGTATTTTTAGTATTAATGTATACAACTTACACTTAATAATACAAAGGGGGTTTACTTTACCTCCCTAATCATAGTGTCTGGATACAAATAGTACACTAAATTAAATTGTGAGGGGGGGGGGTGTTGGCATATCTGTGAACCAATTCAATTATGGTTTGCAAACTTGATTTCTGGTTGTGAATGAATGTGGGTTAATTTCAGAAGAGGGAGTACCAAGCTATTACAGAAAAAAATATTTTCATCTTGGAAAATTAGTCTGAGAAAAAAATTCAACACATTTTCACCTTGATTCTCCTAAGTATAAATTGAGATTGAGATATTTTGACTTTGGTTTTCCAAATTCTGTTACAATCCTTCAATCAGAATAAGGTAAATTCTAAAACTCGTAGCAACTTCCATTTCCAGGTCTTCCCTACCTTGACTGGCTGACATTGGTTTACCAAGTTGTGTGAACTCAGTAGGAGTTATTAAAAAAAATATTATTATGAAACAAACTGTGTCTTTGCCTGATGTATGAACTAGGTCCCTACTGAGAATATTTAGTATGGATTGAGTCCATATCTATGTTTCTACATATTTTAAATACAGAGGAATCTCTATTTATACAAGAACTTGATGCAGTAGCAATAGATTTATACACCACTTCACAGTGCTTTACAGCCCTCTCTAAACGGTTTACAGAATCAGCATATTTTCCCCATCAGTCTGGTTCCTCATTTTACTGACCTTGTAAGGCTGAGTCAGACTTGAGTCAGGGAGACTCGAATTGCTGGCAATTGGCAGTCAGCAGAATTAGCCTGCAATACTGCATTCTAACCACTCCACCATCACAGCTCTTGGACTTAACTTGCAGTAGACCAAGCTTCCACTGTGATTTACAACATTTGTGTAATGAGATGCAATTACAAATGGTGTAATGAAGCGCAATGGCAAATGGTGCAATTACATCATTTACATGATGAGGTCATTGCACAAATGACAGAAATGCCCTGATCTTTGATTCAAAGAAAATTCCTACATAACAGGTACCTCCTTCCATAATTAGCTCATTAAAACAAGGCTTCTCTGGACCTTTAGAGTGGTGTATGTCCCTGAAAGCTCTACACACAGTAGGGAAGTATTTATTTGAGTCAGAGGGGAAGGACTTTTCACTCTGTTTACTACATTGAGAATTGTCCTTGGAGAAGGCATAGGAAAAATTGCATGAATATAATCACTGGATAGGAAAACAAAGAATATAAAGGGTTTTTAATAAGAATTCAGCAGGCTGTTTTGGGGGACAGGATGTAAAACCACATTCTATTCTATCCCTTATATAGTTTATACACTTGAGAGCCCACTTTAACACTGGAAATGCAACCCATTGTCTCTGTTCATGAAAATTACCAACTTTAAACCAGGGATCCCAGCCTGAAGCAATAGGACTATAAAGAAAGACTTCAAGTATTGACTGAGTCTTGAGAGGCTCTCAAAATGTTATTCACAAACTGCAATATTCAATGTGATGTAAGTCAAGCATGTTAAATCCCTAAGAAATATAATGTACCAGTGAAATATACTTAATTAATGCATATTGGACATAAATATACTATTTTTTTGCCCTGGGTCTACTCAGTTTTTGGGAATAGGAAACTAGCCCATCAAAGCTAACTGCAGCCCTCCTCTAGGACTGAAACAAACTGTGTGCCCCAGTATGAAATGATTGTGTTGACACTTAGAAAAGAAGACTGGCTGAAGCTTTTTCGTAGAAGAAATGATGTATTTTAACCAACTCACCATTAGTCATTCATATGACTGAAGGGTTGTAAATAATTCCAACTTTTAATAGCAAACTCTTAATTAAAAAAAAAGAAATAGAAAGAGTCAGAGCTAGAGTCAGAAAATGATTATCTAGATAAAGCAAATCCAGCTTTATTGAAAACTGATGAGATTTTTTTCAAGTGAAACATTTGCTTCTGTGTTTATTTGTTTGTGTAAAATGGGCTTTACTATCTCTCCAATGGCATGGATACGACTCACTGCAAGAGCTAAGGAAAAGGAGTAATGCACTCGTTCGATAAAATAAGACAAACTGTTATGTAAATCTCATTAAAAATAATGCAACCATTAAGGAGATAATCCTAATCTTTTCAATTGCTTGGTTGTTCTTGTTAATTAAGCTCATTATGAAATATGTCTTTGAAGGGAAAGAAGAGTACTCCAGATTAAAGATTTCCAATTTACAGCAAAAATATTTTCAAGGAAAAAAGCAAATATAAGCAAAATTTGACATGATCTTTTGCAACTGACGGATTTGGCCTTAATTGATAGTTTAATACATAATGGTGTTTTTTTTTAAATGTAGAGGAAAGAAACTTCTTAAATGCTAAAAAAAGACATAAAACAATCCTTACTTGGCTACTGGTAATAGTGTTACTGGTAATAGTGTTGCAAGGACCATATAGGTGACAATTGAAGAGGAAAACACACAAATAAAAGATGGATGAGATAGGCGGGGAGGGATGAGAAATTTTGAAACTGTGTTTGTTTTGTTTGAATAAATGAACAGAATAAATTGAATTTTGGTAGCTAAGGTATGTGTTAGCATCTATCCAATGTTGGCTAATTTTGAAAAGTAAGCTGGGTTGTCTCTGCTTTGAACTTGGGTGAAAGACCACTAGAAAAGAGTCCAGTCTAGACTGGAAAGTAGAAAAAAAATCTGTTAAAAGATAGTGGCAAATCAGTTTTATACATGGATCTATCCAGGTGGTCAGAGGATTCACATTTTATGGTGAAGGCATGATTCTAAACCAGTGATGGCAAACCTCTTTGGCACCAAGTTCCCAAACTGGAACACACATACATTCCCATGCATGTGTGCGTGCCGGAGCCCTGGAAAACTGAAGATCATCTGGCCGGTATGCATGCCTGGTTTTTGGCCACTTTAGGGACTGTTTTCAGGCCGATTTTGTCCATTTTAGGGCTGTTTTAGGAGCCATTTTCAGGCCATTTTTGGCCTGAAAAATGCCCCCCAAAATGGTCTGAAAAAGGCCCCCAAATGCCCCCCAAATGGCCTGTTTTGGGGGCGATTTTCAGGCTGCTTTCAGGCTCTCTGGCATGCGCACCAGAATAGCAGCTGGTGACAGCACACATGCCCACTGAGAGGGCTCTGCATGCCACCTCTGCCATAGGTTCACCATGACAGTTGCCATAGGTTCACCATGACAGTTTTAAACCATGTTTTCCCTTCTATGAGGAAAACAACCTACATGTGTCCATCTCATTTATGAATATGGCTCAGCCCAGTTGTATCAACCAACTAAGAGAAAATGTTAGTAAAACATAATTGACTTGATTTAAGTGTAGATTGGGTTTCTCCAGGCTGCTTGCCCCAAGCTGTTGGAATACACTGATGAGATTCAGAGTAGGGAGAAATTTGATCTTGACTGTTCTGCATCAATATCTCAAGGCTGCCTTATTTGCTAAATGCTTCACACATAAGACTTAATATTCTGTAGTAAACTATGGGAACCCCTGCCAATATGTGTGGCATAAAATGGTTCCTGTGTTCCATAGTCCTCCTAGTCCTAATTGTGTTCATCATTTTCCAGCCTGCACAACACTGCAAAAATGACTCTGATAAATAAAGCTGCTGCTGCTGCTATTGCCACAACTCCTGAAGGTTTGTTATTTCTCTTCAGCTTTTTTCCTATTTCATGTCAATGGGATTCTCTTGTCCAAGAGCATCATCAAATAGAATAGAAATAGAAACCTTACCAGGGTAATTCATTTATCCAGTGCAAGTGCAAGGAGCAGGATCAAAAGAGTCACTTCGTAGTAAGATGGGCAGCAATACATTTAATAATAAATAAATAATAAAATAAAAAGCAGTCTTGTAATGTTTGCTGAATAAAGGAAAAACATTTCTCCTATTAGTTTAGTTTAGTTTAGTTTATTGTCATTGCATCTTGTACAATGAAATTAAATACCTTATGTACCAGAAGAAGCTAAATGTTAAACCATAGTTAGGAAGAAAGGACAGGTGTCAAACATGCAGTCATCAAATTGCTTTTGAATCCAATTTCCTGGCTCATTTTTAAAAGAGCCACCTGTGTGAGGAAGCCTATGCTATGTTATGTTACATTATGATTTTAATTTTTGTAATGCTGCTTTATTATTTTTTTATTACCTTCTTCGCTCTGACACTATACTTGACCTCCAAGAATGTTGCCCCTTGCCTCAGCTTATCCCATGAGGACTGGCAACCCTAACCATACAGTAGACATCAAGAGCTCAAGGGTTTGAGGTGTAACAGTTGTGTGGCCATCTTCTTTCACCTGTCAACCTGCCATCTGATTTTGTGAGGTCAGGAATCATCAAGAGCAAGCAAGGCATTGAGGAGCAGTATGCTGGGTAAAGTGGAGTATTACTTAGGTCCGTGATGGCGAACCTATGGCACGTGTGCCAGAGGTGACACATAGACCCCTCTCAGTGGGCATGCGAGCTGTCACTAGCTGCTCTTCCGGTTTCTGGCACACACATGCATGCCGGCCAGCTGGTCTTCATGGGTGCCGGAGCGCTGGAGTGCCAGAAAACAGCCCAAAAATTAGCCCAAACCTACGCCATTTGGGGCCTTTTTCAGGCTGTTTTTCGGGCCAAAAATGACATGAAAACAGTTTGAAAAATGGGCTGGAAATGGCCTGAAAACAGCCTGAAAAACAGCCCCAAAATGCTCAAAAATGGCCTGGAAAAAGGTCCTGAAAATGGCCCAGAATTGGCAAAAAATGACCCCAAAACAGGTATGTGTGCACCGACCAGCTGGTCTTCAGTTTTCCGGTACTCCAGCATGCGCGCATGTATGTTCTGGTTTGGGCGCTCGGTACCGAAAAGGTTCGCCATCATTAACTTAGGTACTCATATCTTGATGATTTTAAGAGTATAAATGCAAATGCAAATAGAGATTCTACTTGAGCATGCACGTACAAGATTGTGATTTAATGGAACTTCCTTTTGAGTAAACAGCATATAGTCACACTTCAGTAGCTTTAATTCAAGCTTTAAACCTACAGTCTTTATAGCTTTAGAGCTGAAGTATATTTGACTTTGTCTTGCTGTGGCAGTAAAATCTACAAGATCGCCAGGGGAAAGTTCCATAAATCTCAATTGAAGGAACTGGTAGATAGTTTGCAATGGAAAACTTGATTATGAACAGTTGTTTTCATTTACTTTACAATTCAATGCTGTCTTCATTTTCACTAGCCTTCTTTGAGAGTCTTCAAATAGTAGGATTTGTAACACCATGTAAACACCAGAATAAAGAAATATGGAATGTGTGGCATGTGTATAAATAGGGATGGATAGAAACTTAAGGTTAAAATAGTTGGAAGACCACTAAGCTTGGGCAGTTAATGACTATGTTTCCTTCATCCTCAGGTAAGATCTACATCTGGAAGATACCTTTACACATACTTAGACCCTCTCCTTACCCACCCATACAGCTGCCACTTTTCTGATTTATTTGATGCTAATGTTTGGAGAACAAGAGAACATGGTATGAATGTTTTTTTAGAATGAGGGCAGTCATCTTTACATTAATCTAGTCACCTCTAGACTAGAGAAGGGCAGCACATGAATCAAATAAAATTCACAAATATACAGATTGCACATGAGATTGGGAGATAGAAATATAAGATATATGGATTGTATTGAATCTAATTATATTATCCATATTTATTTTTCCTATACACACAGAATAATATTAAGTTAGTTTCACATTGAAGTATAGATATGCTATCATAGAATTGTCAGTTGGATGCTATGAAGATCACATATTACATTAGAGATCCACCTCACATGGTTAGGTTGGCATAGAATATAGTGGGATGAAATAGTGTGTCTGTGTGAAACACTTTTGAATGATCCCTCGGTGTTATTGTTACCTAAATGGATAATAAAGACCTTGGGAAGACTAATATGTCCTCCCCCCCCCACACACACACCTACCAGCATTCCTGTGTTGTGTCTGACCTATAGAATCATCCTATACTACATAGTGCATATAATGACCATAGCCTGGATTACTACAACCAGTTGAGACTAAACTAGTCAGCAGCCAATAGACAGTATTGCAGAAGTAGGTTTTGGAGATAAAGAAGTACATTTCTTTAGTGTAAAATAAGAATTATGACTCTGGATAACCCTAATAAGTTGAGTGCAGGAGTAATAAATTTTACATGGCTAACACGTTGAGCTTTGGAACTATTCCTCAGATCCATAGTGAGGTTCCATAGAAGATACGAACTTGAGGTCCTGGAAGATAAAGACCAATATGGGAAAGGCTAAGAGGCTCAAGGGCTTTTCTGCCTGATCCATCAATGCAGGGGTGGACTTCAAAAATTTCAGCAACTGGTTCTTTGCCCAGTTGCTGGGGGTGTGTGGCCATCATGGGCATGGCCTAGTTGGCCTCCTGCACCATGGGGAATGTTTCTGCCTTCCCTGGGCTCTAGAGGTTTTCCTTGAGCCTCCGAGAGGGAGAAAACAGCCTCTCTCAAGCTCCAGAGGCCCTCTGGAGGCCGAAAAAGGGCCCATATTTGGCCTTCTGGAACTTCCAGGAGGCCTGTTTTTCACCTTCCTGAGCCTCCACGCAGGCCTTGCACTTACCTGGCATCAAAAACGGGCCACATAGAGACTCCTGGGAGGGACAGGGCAGGGAAGGCAGGGCCAACCAAGGGTGGGATTTATTGGTTCATTGAATCAGCCATAAAATTAGCTACAGTTTCACCCAAACCAGGGCAAACCGGTAGCAGCTCATCCCTGCATCAATGGCAGATGAGTTCATGATCAATGTATATTAACAAATGTCACAAACCTGCAATTGCTGACAGTCTGTACTGGGTTGGGTGGGAGATGTTTGTAACCAGCACTAAGACCGAAGTTGCATAGTGGAAACCAGCCCTAACTTTCACCAAAATGTCATGTTAACTAATCCCATAAAGGTTTGGTGAATATTTTTTTTCCATATTCTGAAATAAATCACTTAGTATTTTATTTGCTGCTTACTTGTATTTAACAGTGGTGAGTCAAATTCATCTCTTTAAGCTCTGAGCAAGCAAGGGAAATTGTAGCTATCACGGCAGAGAATGAAGAAGCCATAAATTGTTCCTTTTCCTCTGAGTGAAGAAGTTTAAATTGCTGTGTTCTGCTGCCCTTGGCAACAGGAACAAAGCAATTTTGAACCTCTCTCCAGAAGCAATAGGGAAGCCATGAGACAAAGCTTCTCTCCCTCTTCCTGTTCTTTGCGGAATGCTATCATTTGGTTCACCCATAAACTTATGCTCTGTTCTTGTGAGTCACTCATTGACAGTTTACTTTCTCACTGTTTTTCATCTAACTGCAATATTTTATTTTATTTGGAGAAGATTTTTGCATCCTTTTGCTGAAACTGTCATTATAATTGACCCACCATCTTCCTTCAGTTGTGGCTAGACATTGTAAAAACATCAATGATGTTCTTAAAAGTTAATTTGCCAAAGATCTAATAAGTGCTTTAATTATCGATCTAGCTATGTGCACATGCGTTTTGGCTCTATAAACGCCACCTCGATTTCCCATCATTTTAAGCACACACACAAAATATGCACAAGCAAACACACACCCATACATATATGAACACACATAGGTGTTGTCATGCCCCTGTCGAGTCTAAATCTGAGGGGGAAGATGAACAGCTGACAGGGAGTGGAGGAGTGGCTCCGTTGCCTGTGGAGGATCCTGGGGAAGGACAAAGTCAGGCTGGGCAGAGCAGGGGAGAGGTGGATCAAGGGAGAAAGGTTTCAGATGAAGACCAAGGCCCACCCCCTCCTCATCCTAGGGCACACAGGCAAGAATGCAGAAGAGAACAATGTATGTGGCATGGCTTGCGTGGGAGGAGAGGGCCCCGATCCCCTTCACAAGACACAACTGGGAAGGGAGTTATCTAAATGGAGGCAAACTGTGGGGCAATTGCCGGAAACAAAGTTTGAATTCAGTTCATGTTATCGGAGTACTGGCTTTCTTCCAGTTGGGGACTTATCTTGCCTGTTGGAATAATTGTCTTGTTTGAAGTCACACCTGGACGTTTCCCTGTTTCCTCTTATCTGGTCTGTTGGACTAATTGCTTGGCTGAATTTCTATCAGCCTGTGTTTTGGACTGAGGTTTTTGCATCTGACTGCTAGAGGTTTCTAGGGACAGTTTGGAGCTAATAAAAAGGTTCAAGCTTGTTCCTTGGCTGTATTGCCTTTATGCCACGCCCCGGGTCATCAAAGTGTAGGTGTGGGTGCACGCATGCATATGCTCATATTATACTGCTGTCTTTGAATTAATGATGATAGTGATAAAAGAGGGAAAAGTGAAAAGAACAATATTCCAAGCTGTGTTTTTAGAAAGGTAGGAGTAAAACAGGCAGAAGGCAAAAGCTAAATAATTGTTTTCTCCAAACCAAAGAGAATAGTAAACCTGGCTAGGTCAGGGGTGTCAAACTGGTGGTTCACAGACCGGATGTGTCATGTGAAAACCATGCCCACCCCAGCTCCATGAAGGAAAAAATGTCCAGATACATCTTGTGATGGTAATGTGACACCACGAGTTTGACACCCATGGACTAGATATTCAGAAAAAAAAATATGGCTATATATCCACAGACAGCATGGAGCAAACCACAAAATGTGTTACTTTGTCACAATGCAAACGCAATCACATTTTTATTTGCATCCTATCATTGCTTATAATTACATAACAGGCAGAGTTTGCTTTGTGATGTCATGATGCATATTCCATTATTCTGACATTATCATGGTTAGTTGTGGGAATAGCTGGGATGAAATGTGGGGTAAAACATTTCACCTTTAATCACATTTTCCTGCACATTATTTTTTTCCATACTATGAAAGTATACAACTTTTCATAATTGGGGGTGATTTAGTTCGTCGATTCATCCATTTAAGTTGTTTCTGATACATTATATAGGTTTTTTGCTGCTTTTTCTTTTAATTACACAGCTAGGTAATATGGTGTGCCACAAAGTTAATCACTACAATCTAAAAAGCATTACTGGTTCCCCTACTCTTGTCACATAAACTTTTAATACTGAGCCTTTAATTATCATCCTCATGGCAATTTTGTAAAGAATTACCTGTTATTCAACTACAGCAAACTCCTTAATGATTATCTACTGTGGAGTAAAACTTTTGCCATGATAAAATGAAGATGCAGAATTGTGCTGCATAGCATTGTAATCTTCCTAAAATTCATAGACAATGTTAACAAGAAAGGAGAAATGCTCTCCTGAACTTATTGGTTCCTTCTCAGCTTCTCTATCATCTGTGAGTTCTTGGAGAGCTTCTAGCGCCCCAACAGAGTTTAAAGGTTAGGCTGGGAATTTGAGAAGAAAAACCCATCCCTGATATAACTACCGGTAAACACATGTTGACAAAGAAATAACATGGTCCAGCTCATGGGATCAGATCACCAAAACAAAAATATGAGAGGTAGGTTTTTTTAGGAACCATGTGAGATTGATATTTCATGAACTATTGTGTTGTCATTGTTGGAAAGGGCATGAATAGGATTCTTTTTTTTTATTAGAACAGTTTTACAATTATTTTCCAACAAATTTTCACCCCCCTATCCCCCCACCCCCCCTTCCCACTTCGCAGAACCAGCACAGAGTAATTAGGTTGTTTATC
>JAOYMU010000010.1:34375472-34392425 GCA_025802295.1 Psammodynastes pulverulentus
ATAAAACAACGACTATATACAATTAAAATACTAGTTAATAAATCTAATATCATTTCTTTTTAAAACCCATTAAAAACTCCTTGGTCACCCCTAAAAACCCCAACTAAAACCCTTGGTCACCCCAAGGGTTTAATTTAAGGAATTGGAGTTAGCTAAAGGCATGAAAGATTTCTTAAAATGACAGTATTCATTTTAATATGAATATTAAAATTCATATTTTAATATTCATATTCTAATTTTACAGTAATCAAACTAGATGCTTGTTTGAATCAATTAGGACCACAAGATACAAGTAAAATAACCAATAGAGATCTGGAATGGCAAGTATTGAAATCAAGCAATATAGATCTTTCCTTTCTTTGGGGCCCTCAACACACTAATAAAAAAAGTCAACTTCTATTGATGAAGCTGCTGCTAAGCAACAGATCTTCCTACCAAGCATTTGCCACAACACTACTCATTACCAACTACAAGCTAAAGGAGGCACCCAGAGTGCTTTTAAAAACAAAGTGATGATAAGCATGTTACAATACAGCATAGGAAACATAAGTAAGCACATTTGATGTCTTTCCTTCACCTATACATATATAACCCTATATATATAAAGAGCAGGATTTCAACTCCCCTCCATTTGTCATCCTTTGTCTCAGTTCAACATTTCATAATGTCTTGTTCATATAGTATGGACAGTATATAATTTTTTGACGATATTATAGTACACCTGCATTTATAGATAAGAAGCTAGAATAGGGGCTGGGGAAATATTAATAATCAGATACTCTAATAGTTTGGAAAGGCAGGTGGCATTTTTCCAAAACTTAGGAAATCCATTTACCATTTTTCTCCAAGTGGTAGCAGCAATGGTGTATATATGAGTAGGGTTTTTTTCCTTGTTATTTCAATGCCTTGAATTCATTTCCATATTCTATGTGACTATTTTCGGAGGCTGCAGCTGGAGGAAAAGGCAAATTCTTTTATCCATTTTAACTGCGGTCACCGGCTTTTAACGGATCGCAATGCCAGCCAAAAAAATATTAATGCAATTTGCTCACGTTTTATTACAGCTTCTATATGTGCATATTTTATCCTGTGTGGAAAAACTGGGCAATGCCAGAGCTACTGGAATGCATAGGATGTGAAATAGCTTTGCTTAAATTGTATTGTAATTTAGAATGATAGGTAACTGCAAAAAGACTCCCCAAAGGTATTTTTTAAAAGAGCATCTGTGGGGAAGAGACATCAAAATGGCCATTCCTATTTTAGATGTGTCTTTTTTGATGCACACAGACACACAAACCAGTATGTGGCCCAATAATGAAATCTGTTTCCTTCTTTGCATCACACCTAAAGGTGCACTTTTACTGGCTTACCTGTTAGAATGAACCTCACAACAACCCAATCCTTCCAACAATCTAATCCTTCCAACAATCCTTCCATAAAATGTATTGGGTGTACAAAACAATTCTTTATGAGAAACTCTTCTTAATTAGCATTTCCGTCTGTCAGAGCTGGGATGCTTCAGACCGCATTTTGCTTCAGACCGCATTTTATTTTTAATTTCTAAAGATTTTTGCCCCCCTCCACTCCCCCCACCTCCGGCCACAAGGAGCTTGAGGACATCAGAGAGTGCAGTTACTTTTTGCTCCTTTAAAAAAAAAATAGGGATGGCAGTTTACACAAATAGATTCATAGACATATGCCACTAAAGACCATGATGTCCCCAAATGTCAAAGTGAAAATCTTTCTGGACCCCGAAAGCTGCAAAAGTAGGGCTAAGTGCCAGGCAGGTCCCAAGATGCCTTACCTCTAACAGAAATGGGTATCACCAAAAATGAAAAGTGTGGCAGTTCAGCAGTTTTCCTTTAAAAAGTAAAGTTTTTTTGGTGCAGACATATTCAAAATGGAAAACATGCAAATCTCCCACAGAAAATTCAAAATGCAGTTAACCTACAGATTATAGTCCCAGGTATCATCTGTACGCAGTTAACATACCGATTACAATCCCAGGTATCATCTGAATTAAATTTCTGTAAGATGTTCAGTCCTCATTAGTAGGTCAAGGATGAAAGATGTTAGGAACAAACCTCCTTTGGAAAGATGGATGTCTCTTAGCTTTCTTGTTGTAATATTAGACACACCATATACAATTTTGGACCTATAATGAGCTTAACATGATAACATCCTATATGAAATTCCAGTTAGTCAACAGGAACAGAAACCTAAATAGTTCCAATGTTGGATCTAAATTTAATGATCTCTGTTTGCTTTGCAAGATCATCAGTTTAGTAAATGTTCTTTATGGTATTGCAGTTTTGAGCATTTCTACAAAAAAAAAAGTATGATATATAGTTTTATTTTTTCTTCCAGAAGATGCTCTATTCCTAGCATCAGAAACCACTGGTGCCAGATAACAATTGCAATGTGCTACGTTTTTCTGCTTTCTCTGCAAGTTATGATAATTAATCTTAATTTTGCTCAGGAAACAAATATTTGGGAATGATTTCTTCTAGATGTCCAGTAAAGCAACAAACACACTTGCTTTTCTCACTTGCTCAAACTGTGTAAAATTTTGAGACAATGAATTAATAAATAACTAAATTGCTGGTTTCCTTGGTTACAGTTAACAAGAAAGTAATTATCATTATAATGTGGGATATGCTGAGAAGACATGTTGAAATCTGCATGAGTCTTTGGCTAGAGCTGGGCTGTGTCAGCTTCTCAAATGGCAAGAGCTTAATCTCTCCAGCCATCCCATTAAAAGAAGTGGGAAATTCCTCAGAACCAACAATACAAGCATTAATGGAAATACAGCCAGAAGGCAATTTTTAATTGACAATCAACAGAAGCAGCTGTGGAACTAGGTAATTTGATTCCATTCTGGGGTGATTTTGCTCCCTCCTGCGGATGCAGTTACAAAATTTAAGTAGCTGAATCGACCCATCAGTTTCTAGATTGTATAATTTGCTCTCTCATCACTGGAGACATCTTCATTGATGTCGCTTTGTTTGCCAAACCAATTCATGACATTAATCAGATGTACTTCTTATCCAAAATATTGAGTTTTCTCAACTATGTTCTTTTTTTGGTTGTGACTCCCCTCTTTTTCCAATTGTGGTGTGCTTTTTTGGAACACTTAAACATATGGGAGAATTGTTCACCTTGGATTAATCATTGCATTCCAACATAAGGCGGTTTCTTCCTCTTAGATACACAGGGTTGTTAGAATGCATTGCATATGTTGAATGTGGAAATGATTATGTCAAACAATCATAGCTGGATTTACAGCTGAATAATGTTACAGTAGGAAGTATTTACAGCAAGAAAATGAGATGCATATCCTGTGGTGACAATGCAGACCTTTTTATCTATACTTCAATACAATTGTCCTTGGGTTGAATTGGGCTTGGTCCTTTAAAAAGTGTGCATAAGCAGCAACACATTTCTTCCCATAAATGGCTGTATCCTGGGGGATCTGTATCAAATATAATAAATGAGGTAAGCTGGAAAAAGTACAAAAGTTAGGTGGGTATGAAAGGAAGTATGCAGGAAGCCAGGTGAGAAACCAACTTCTACAGCCCAAAATTAGAACTAACAAAAGGACAAAGAATCCCCTTAGAACAATTCAGATCAGTTCATTCACAGGTAGATAAAAGGCAAGTAAATATATGGAAGCGAAAGCAACAGGAACCAAGAAGGATATATCATTAAAGATGTTTTTCATCATTCACTTCTTATCCAGGAGTGGGATCTAGCTGGGTCTGCCCGGGTTAGGCGATCAGGTTGTATGGGAAGCCTCCATTCTGCGGAACAGAAAAGGAAGCAAAAAGACTATGATGGGCCCTCCCAGCCACCCCGATTTTTACCTGTGCTTTATCTCCTGAAGCTGCTTGTTCACACAAGCCCCAGCTGGGTGTTGGGAAGCATTGCACATGTTTTTCCAGTGCACACGTGCCATCCTGAACCAGTAGATGGTGCTGGTTACATCCCATTGCTGTTATTATCTCACCTTTTTTTACAAGGAGTTGTTCTTGTGAGTCTGACCACAATTTGGGCATATCATAGTGGGCTTGGGGTAGTATCTACAAACATTCTGCAAAAGGTGATCACATGACCACAGGACACTGCAACTGTCATAAATATGAGTCAGTTATGTGAGCCAAGCATTTGAATTTTGATCAAGTAACTACAGGAATGTTGCAATGTAAGTGTAAAAAATGTTCGTAAGCACTGTTTTCAGCACTGTAGCAACTTTGAGTGGTCACTAAATGAACTGTTTTAAGTCCAGGACTACCTGTATATTTATCTACATAAATTTGACAATGTACAAACATGATGAATTGAAATAGTCCAGGTATTAGAAGTTTTTGAGTTGTTTCAAAACTCTCAAAACGCCTAAGATAAAATAAATTTCTCAATTGCCCTACATGTATTCTCTGATCACTCAATCAATTAGTATCTAATGATCCTAAAATTGTGGGTTTTTTCCATTTCTTCAGTTCATTTTCAGATCTCCCAGCAACCACTGATCCCTGGGCAATGTACAAATCAGTAATGGTATACATAATCTAAAATAAAAGCAATAGCATAGTAGGGATGAAAGCCAGCAACAAACATCAAAAAGAGTAATGCAGACAGCACAATAAAAATCACTGTCAAGCTAGCAAAAGAACCATATCCAGTCATTTTAAGAGTTTTCCTTAAAATGCAAGTCAGAAACATGATGCTACAACAAAAATAGCACTTTGTTTGTGGTTATTTGCTTTGCCTTGTTTGGTGAGACATGGGGAGAAGGATTTCAAAGAAACTGGTGGAAAGCAAATATAAATAGTAGATTTTTCACCCTGCAGGCCAGCAACAACCAGGGTTAGTCATTTTAAAATTCCACGGCTTAAAAAACCTCTGAGATTTATGATGAAAGCTTGCACTTTACAAGAAAGAGAAAGAAAGAGAGTTAGAAAGGAAAAAAGAAGATGGAACTTGATACAAATCCTTCTACTCATATTAATTCCATTTGAGAAGAATTTTCCCATGGACTGTGGCCTTCTGAATTCTATCAAATGTTTAATAAATGAACTAGAAGTGGGTTGTCAAACTCATGTCATCACCGCAGCATCATGTGACATATTGTGACTCCCCCCCCTTTGCTAAACCAGGCATGGGCGTGGCCAGCATGTGACGTATCCTGCTCACAATTTTGACAGCCCTGAACTAGAAGGTAATGGATATAATTAGCAGTTTCTATTATCACTTGCTGCTTCTGACTAGTAACTCTGCTCCAAGAGCTTCATCTGTTAAAACCCCATTAATTCCTTTAGGTTTTATGTCAGTCAAAGGCAAATCTAAAAGCCTGACATTCTCATGACTACTTTGTTCCATGGTGCAATCATAGTTCTGAATTTAATTTGTTCAATCTGGACTTTGTTCAACCTGGCAATGCATTGTTCTTCCTGACTGCAGAGAAGGCCACCCAGAGGTTTCTAGAGATCCAAGGCAAAAAATGATACAGGTGCAACTTAATGATATGCATACAGGATCCTCACACTGGAAGCCTACATGTTGCCCTTTGACATAAAGGGCACGAGGAAGAGACCAGGCTGTTTGCTCCATTGCAGGGTCAGAGCTTCAGGCATGATCCCGCAGTCCTGTATTCATTTCCTGAGTAGTACAATTATTTTTGTCTACTGAGAGTTTGTTGACTCCCTTAACGTGTTGGAGCTAAGAGGCCTTATAGCTAAATTGATCACATGCCATTAATTCTTGGACTAGACTTTTAGATCCAATCCAGAACATGTTTGTTAGCCCAGAGATAGCACAGAACACCTATGCTTCCAAACAAGACAAATGTGTTCCTGTTTTCTGTTTATTCCAAATACCAAAAGCTATCTTTCTATATTTATAGCTGGCCTATTTCATAGCATTATTTGTAAACTGTTTATTTGTAAAGGCAGTTCATGCTAACACTCCAGAAAACTGGCTTTATGTAACCTCTTTTAAAAGTAGTTTTGTGTCAGCCAGACAGTTGAGCATTGATTAGCATCACCAACTGATAATTAACTAATGTTTGTATTAAACCAGGTTTGCATACCTTTGTAACAACTGAAAGAATTTGAGAATGATGACATACTCCTATGAAAACATATAAACTAGGTTTTTTCCCTTAGCTTTTAAATAAAATTTCTGAATGCTTCTAGCTGCCCACTGAGAGATACAGACTATTAGATTTCATAGGTTTCATCCAGCAGGGATGTTCTTATTTTATTAAAAAATATTTTTATAGTATGTACTTGTAATCTTATTACAGGTAGGCTAATCCACATGGCGTATAGCATAGAGCCTGACACTCAACCAGATCTCTAAATATTGGACTTCTTACTGATGAAATAAAATAATTTCCAGAATCTATTGATATTTTTATCCAATTTAATCCAAACAGTAACAAGAAAATTATCACCAGGAGTTTCAGATTTAGTAATGCTGCCCACACTATTTGAAATTTGTATTACTCAGATAAACAACATTTCCTCCTTTTTCTGGTTTGCACCAGATGGATTCCGAAAAAAAGTAGATAACATTTATTTTGTGCATGATAAACACAATTTCTCTTTGAGACTTTTTAAAATATTATCTGTTGATGATTATTAAAACACTTATCAGGCTAAACCATTTGGTCTCTCTCTTATGTTTTCTAGAATGTTGTATATAAGCTTAATACTTGAAAGCTTAATTCATGCCTGCAATAAAAATCATTTCAGCTTAGCTCTCAGGTTTGAAAGTCAGAACTTACTAACATTTGCAATGTTAGTAGAGACGGGCATTTTGGGGCGCAGTGAAACTAAAGGCATTAGCAAGCCAGTTTGATCTACTTACACATTTTTCAAAATCAGCCTCACTTCAATGTAATTGAATACAATTTGCACAGGTAACATTTTAAGAACAGATAATTAAAAAATTAGATTAGATGGCTGCCCATTCCACCAGAGCAACTCTGGAAGCTTTAATTGGTTCAAACTGCAGCAACCCACATGGTTTTGTGGAGGGCTAGATTTGCACACATATCACTTCTCTTGCAGGAGCTGCATTGGTTACCAATTCACTTTGGGTCAAATTCAAGATGTTGTCACCTTTGATGCCCTACATGGCTTGTGGCCAGGTTATCTGAAGGACTGTCTTTTCCCAGTTATATCTGCCAGACCCATCTCAAGTGGGTAGACAAGGTATGTAACAAGACAGATTGTCTTTCTGCATTTAAAAAAGTTAGTATCTGTAAAAGATAAGGGCTAATTCTCATTGTGTTTAGAATCTTGAATCTGTTGTCGGTCCTAAAACTCCATGGTTTTTGAGTCAAGTCATCAACAATTTCAGTTTGTAAATATGCTCAGTGCATATATTTGACATTCAAATAAGCCTGCTTGATTGAAGACTTATACATATCTTATACAGAATTTTTCAATGTGTGAGTTATTTCTTTTTAACAAAAAAACCCTTCAAGTCTCACATGTTTGTCAGAATTCTTGATATGCTGTTGGCCTTTTGCTATTTTCCTTTCCTACAGAATCAACGCTTGTCATTTCAGGCCAATTTTATTATAATTCAGTGGCACATTTCAAAAGAGGTATTTTAAAGTAAAATGTCTGGGAGTTCACACATTTTCCCCTAAAACTGAATAATTTCACATCTTACTGATTAGACACATTTCATTCTTGGATTGTTGCCTCTCTTTTATTCAATTTATCCATCCATCCATCTATCCATCCATGGAATTTATATCTCATCTTTCTTCTATGAATTCAAGATGCTGTACTCGGGGGACATCTCCCTACATATACTTCCAACAATACTGTAATGTGAGGAATCCTCAGTTGAATAAAGCTGGTTGATTCAAAGTTATCCACTGCATTCTGAAATCAAATGGAGACTTAAATCTGACCTTCCCCAGTCTAACTCTAATACCTTACTTATTGAAGTGGACTTTTCTCAAATATAATCATATGTGGAAATTTAAATATTTCCAAGAAATAGTCATTATAGGTTTTTTAATGACCTACATTGAGTTTATACAACTCAACTACATTGAGTAAAGAATAGTTTGTACACCAGGATGCTTAAAACATGATGACCATGGATGCACTATATTATTTTGGAACTGACTTGCAGCACCATTTGTATGAATAAACATTTGTGCCCATGTACAGCCACATCTTCTGTGATAGAAGGCACTCCATAAAATGTTATATTATACAAGCCAATTACTAATCTATAAAATTTCATCATATATTTTACATGGAAAACAGTAACTATAACTGAAAATTTGGGACTCATAATTCATTATATTGGTAGAACTGCAGCTGCTGCTTCTTATGCTGGTCCAGTTGTATTGGAAAATCTGGATGACACTGGAAATAAACACAATAGGTTTTGTTTGCATATCATCCTTCTTCACTTATTTAGTCTGACACCACTCAGAAACAGCATAAAAGCCATATTAAAAGACAGATTGAATATTTTGTATATTATTAAGTACTGAGTTCAGTCCTTCAGACAGGGAGAGAGCTGTATGAATAATCCTCTAGCACAGCAGTGTTCATTAAGGGCTGCATCAGGGTTGTGTTTGACTTCAGGGGGCTGGGGTGGGCATGACATCACTTGTGTTGGGGGTGTGCCTGTGGTGACCTGGGTACTCTGTCAGTGAAAATATGCTCCCAAGCTCCATTTTCAGCTGCAATGGCCTCCTACAACTCTCTGCCAGTGAAAATGGAGCTCGGGGAAGAGGCTCCATTTTCAGCTGGCAGAGGCACCATAGGCCGGTCCTTCACTGTTTCCAGGGCAGCCCCACGGGCAGATCTAAGCACCCCTTGGTCCAGATCTGCCTCCCCCTGGGCCCTGAGTTTGCCACCCCTGATCTAGCATAAGCAATATAGAAGGATACAACTAATGATCTTTCACAAGAATGGACATGGCTGCAGTGACCATTGCTACTTATTTTCTTTTACTTCTCCTTTCTCTGTGTTCCTTGATGGAATGATAGTGATGCAGATATGATGAGAGAGAGCAGAATAAATGTTCACTTTTTCACTATTTTTAGGTACCCGTTCCCCAAGAAATTGATTTTTTTTTTACCATATTATCATGAAAAGGTCATTTAGGCCATAAAATTCAATGTCAATGCCTTGCAGGAATTAAGGACAAAGCTCCCAATAAACATCTTTCCAGTCGGTGCTTCAGTACCTATATTAAAGGGGAGCTCACTATATGTGAGGTATTTTTTTTCACTGTCAAACTGCTCTTAGTGTTAGGAATCCCCCCCCCCCCCATATTCAATAAAATCTGTCCCCTTCAATCTTAAATCAATTTTTCTGTGCTTTCTTTTCTGAACTATAAATAACAGTTTAATCTTCTATGTGACATTTTCAGGTATTGTATCACTTCTAGACTCAAAAAAAAAAAAAGATTCCCCCCCATCTTAGGCAGTTTGTCACCAAATTTCCACAATGTAATCATAAGATCCATAAAAATAAGATGTGGTAAAGATATGGTCTACTTGAAGGAAATTATGACCCATGAGCTACCTATCCCTAGCCTAGCCAAATATAAAACAGGTCTTTTTATCCACAGATTCATTCTACATGGTTTAAGGCTTCTTAGGCTACTTGGCCATTATTGGCAGAGAGATTCTAGAATGTTTGATCTGACCTGACTGGCAAGTACCCTAAAAGAAGGATCCTGCAGGATAGGAATTAATACGTGAATAGGGCCATCCAAGGGCAATAAATTAATCATATTTACAAAGCTGAAATAGTATATTCATCAGCAGTAGTACAAGCAAGGATAATTCTCTTCAAGTAGACCATATCTTTACCACATCTCCCTACTCTCTTCCACTTTCTTTCATATGACTTCAACACAGTAGTATCTGCTGGACTTCCTTGCTCTCCCACAGGGAAAGGTGTTCATTCACAGTTTTAAAGAACAAGAGCTTTCTCATAACCTCAATTACCACAAGGTCACCCTGCAACCGAGTGTTTGAGAATGCTGAAGTTTGCGCAGTTGGCAGCTGTGGCCCAGAAGCTGAGCTGAAACCAAGCTAGACTGTCACTCCTGTCTGTTGACTAATGACTGTCACTGGAGGGAATCTTGGCTGATAATTGGCTTTTTAAGGGGCCAGGGAAGGGATTTGTTGTGAACAAATAAAACCTGAGGTAAGGATTATACCTTAATTGGTAATGCATAAGGAATGTTTTTTTTTACTTTTTCTCTTGCCTTCTTTCCCCCCAGAAAAAAAAAGCTGGAATAAAAAATAATCACAAAAAAATCAAATCAAAGAATTTGCTGAGCAATCCTGTTTGCTGCACTTTTAGCAAGACTTAAAGTATTAAATCACCTGTTTGGCTAGCAATAAATACATAAGACCTTATTTTGCAATAAATATATTTATGTTCCATTTTTGAGATCCATGCATAAGAATTGAAAATTACTGTAAAGCTGCTGGTAATTGATTGAGAGGCCTCTTCATTCTTCCCAGTTTTATTTATTCAAGAAGGGCTCCCAATAGGTCAAAAATACGTACACATTATACATATTCAGAGTCAGGACCCAAGATGGCCATGTTAAAATTTTCTTCCTGCCTGTGAGTGGCAGAAGAGTTTTCTGGCACACCTTCTCACTGCCTGGCCCTATTCTGTTTCAGTAACAAGGCTTATGAGTGGGACAGTATCCCAATTTGTGGTGGAAGCAAGATGCCCACAGTAGCCTAAAGTAGCCAATAGAAGCATCATATGAGGTCACATTTTTCGCACTGATACATTATGATCCAACTGAGAGACTTCCTGATGCTCTTTTATAAGAAATATGGAAAGCTACCCTATGTTAGCACACATTGGGGTTTTTTTTTTCTCAATCTGGCTAATATCCACAGTTACTGACATCAATCTCTCTATAGTACAAATGTTTAAAAACATGAATGATGCAGATGGATGGATGGATGGATGGATGGATGGATGGATGGATGGATGGATGGGCAAAACTCATGTGCAGGGAGCTGAAACTATAACCCTGAAAAGGAGATAGATAACTAAAATCAAACTATTGTCTTTTCTCTGGTGTAAAAGAAGGCAGTAGATGGATATATTGTTTATGATATATGGTATAGTATCTCCAGAAGGAATCCAGTCCCACATCTCCACGCCATAGTAAAGACATCCCCTAAATTTTATTTAAGAAATTCTTGCGGAGATCATATGATTTATAATATTTTATTTAACATTCCGATGTAGTCTATCAAAATGATGTAATCTTGCCTTGTTCAGGATTCTTCTGCATTCTTTCAATGAGAAGCCCAGTGATCACTGTAGTTGTGCATGCCAATAAACTATCTCCTATTCAGGGGTCCTTAGTGCTCTCTGAGCTTGGTTGTTCTTTTGTAGACATTCCATTACCAAACTAGGTAATATCATCAGTGTACTGTACATTGTGCAATAATGAAGTTATCTCATTTGGGTAATAAAACATTGGCAAGAAACTCTAAGCTGAGTTCAGAGAGCACCAAAGATCCTTCATTTTAATCCTGGGCTACAATTATTCTCTTCTTTCAATATCTCCAATTGGTTCAGTTCACTAGTAAAACCAATAGTTCAAAGCAAAGCTTTTCCCCATCTCCTGTTACTGGATCTTTTCTACAGGTAGAAATAATGCTAGTCATGCAAAGCATGGATTCCATTCCTGCACTTCGATTTCTCAATATATGAAAAAGCTCAAATTGTTCTGAAGAATCTCCCTATTTAGTGAAAAATGTTGGAGGATTGCAAATCAGTTTCCAAAGCAGGAAGATGAAGTGACAACTTCTGATTAAGAAGTATCCACCTCTAACAGCAAGTTATTGGACTAGGCTAGGGTAATTGTTTACAAAGGTGTCTTCAAATGGGAGTACATCTTGGAGTTTTTGCAATGGTTGACTTTTGTTTTTACTGTGGAATTATAAAGTATACTGTAGGCTCCTTGAGTGAAGCCTTGGTTCTGCTTTTAAATTCATTGTTTCAAGTCCCTGCAAGGAGCTGAGTTCTACATAAGATATGCATTACAGTCCTGTAATCTTTTGCTATTGGCCATTCTGATTGAGGTTGATGGGTTTGTCTCAGAGGAAGTGATCCAGTTAAACTGGGGGAAAAAATCCTTTCCTCCTGTCAAGAACTATACTCAACTGTTCTAAATCAGACTTCTAAACTATACCCAGTGATTTAATTTAGGAGTTCCTACATTTCTGTGGCTTAAAGCAAAATGTGTTGTAGTCACAACCATTTGGATTGTTTGTGATGTCTTATAAACATGCCTGCTTTATGCATTATGCAGGCTCACTTTGATCTTCCCCTTGGAATCAGAAGCCCTTGCTGACAATTACTTAAGTCTGACAGTGTTTTGGAAGAAAGCCATTAAATGCAAGCTAGGGGAAAAAAATAGGAGATGGGGAAAGGAAGCTATCATTGTTCAATAATTTATTTAAAAAAAAGAACCTTCAACCCAAGTAGTAGCTCAATTTTCTCAAATGCAGCTGTAAATCCTTTCTACTAGTGACAAATCTCCATACATGGCAAGATGATGAGTTGCTAAAGAGAACTTTTCAAACCCACTTGGATCTCATCTAGTGTGGCCTTTACTTTGTCCAGATATACAACATCAAAAGAATTCTTGTTACTTAGCTACCCTATGATCTGCCCTGTAAGCCTGAAATTTTAGAACAATTAACTTTCATTCCCATGCTTTATTGGCAAGGCCAATTATATACCTGCTTAATCTTAGTGATAGAGTCTGATCTGTTAAATCAATTACCTTTTTATTGGTAAAGGTAGACACCTGTCATTACTCTCTTTGCATTGGAATTCATTATTAGACACTGTTGACACTGTTGAAGTTGCTTCCAATTCAAGGCATTTTATGTGGGACTTCCTGATGCAAGATAGGATCATCAGACAACCCCCAGAAGTGTCTACTTCACCAGAGCTGAATCAAATTGGTTATGTATTAGGGATTTTAATTCTAGAACCATTCAAGTGAGCATTAACAAGGTTTATCCCAAAGCTCAGCCCAAAACTGTTTCCTGTCTTTGACAAGATAAAAATAATAATTATTTGCAGCTTGATCCTTGCATCTGGTGTTCTCCTTAAAGCTTATAAATAGGGGAAAAACAAATGCTGAAAAAAATGCTTCTGTGGCGAAAAAAAATCAATTTCTTTGTGGCTACTTGGTTGAATAGTGAGTTAGATTTCAAGGTGTCAAGCCTATGATACCAATCTCTGATTTGAACTGTAGCTAGGGAATTTGGCCAAACTTTAGCTTAGTTAGGGCAATAGACATAAATTATGCTAATGAGATTCTGCAAATTTTTAAGCCTTATTCAAATTGGTGGGAAAATGCTACTTTTTTCCCTAAAGAGAAGTTTGCTAAAGCATTCATATTGGTTTCTTGAATATATTTGAGGCCAAGGAGAGTCCATGTGTCTAGCCTACATTCTACAACTTCTTCCCAGCAGTCAAAAGCCTCCCTGGTGTCCTACATTTCAATTGCATATCAAGGGAAAACTTCTGTAGGAACTTTTCCTATAAGGCTTTTCAGATCAGGAAACTAGAGAGACTGGAGTGATGGAGAGAGATCTAACAAAAAACAGCAGTGGTATTCCATGTTACTTCACAATGATAAAATAACCTCCAAAGAAATTATTCTTAAAAAATAAAATAGAAAAACAGATGTTTATTTCTAGAGGAAGAGAACTCAGGATGTTGGAAGACAGGGTCAGAGCTGGGCCCTGTACTCTTCAACAAATTTATCTTTAATAGTGACATCTAAGTTCCAGATAATGCAGAACTGAGTAGGATACAAAAAACTTTAGAAGACAGAAATAAAAGGCAAGACTATATTAATGGGTTATAGACATAGGCTGACAATAACAGAATTAAATTTTATAGCTTTCTGTATGTAAACATCTTCACTTAGAAAATAGTATAGAATGAGGAATGCTTGGCTTGGTAATAGTAATTTTTTCTCCATGAGCATTTCTGTTCAAAACAACTTCAGACTCAATATAAGTCAGGAGTGTTATACAACTATGAAAAACGCAAATATTGTTTTAAGGTGATTCAACAAAAATAAAGTACTAATAATCACTTTTATATGGATCTACTTATTTATATGTTGGTCCAACCCAGTGGTGGGATTTAATTTTTTTTACTACTGATGCTGTGGGTGTGTTTTGATGGGCATGGCTTGGTGGGCATGGCAGGGGAAGGATACTGTAAAATCTCTATTCCCACCCTAAGGGAAGGTTACTACCGGTTCTCTGAACCATTCAAAATTTTCACTACCTGTTCTCCAGAATATGTCAGAACCTGCTGAATACCACCTCTGGTCCAACCCCAATGTGAATAACATGATCTGTTCCAGGGAGGACACATTAAGAAGGATTAAGATAAACCAGGACAGATTAGGAAAAGTTTCTGGGCAATATTAGAACACTTTCTAGCTTACATCAAACTCTAGGTCAATAATGCACATTTCACCAAGGTTCTTGCAGTAACTAAAGTCACACCCAATATTTCCACTGTGTGGCTGTTTGAATGATTTTAGCTGCTGCTTTTTAAATATCCTACAAAGCTTTTTGAAATTTCCTGCTGCAAAACAAAGCAAGAGAGTACATTTATCTACTTTCACTGGAACAATAAAAAGAAAGGAAGAGAGTTCATTATCTACTTTCACTGGAACAATAAAAAGATGGTCTCAATGGATAAAATTCCTGATGGAATACAATTGGGAAGGTTGATCCCATCATAGATAGCTCTACATGCCCCAAGAATGCAGGGGAGAAGGAACAGCTAGACATAGATAGGCTGTCCTTCAAATCCTAACTTAAAACAGTGGTTCAGAGAAGATGTGACTATGCTTCCCAAACTGTCAGAAAATGAATAACAATCTGAGTGAAGGAGGCATATAGAAGATCATGCTCTCCAAGGAGAGATCCATACCCACTTTTTTTGGCCTTCAAAAGAGGCCTGAAGACCTGACTCTGCCAACTAGCTGGGGATCCCACTAGGGGCAAGTCATTTGGAGGTGGTGATCTAAGATGAAACCCATCTCCTCCCAATGTTATCTTGCTGTGTTCCCTCCTATCATTGTTAATTTTTACTCAGTTTTAGTGTTAATATTTATTGTTTTAATATTTTCAATGTTTTATCTTGTTTTTAATTTTTTATAAGCCATCTAGAGTCACTTCTATATGAGATAGATGGCATATAATTTTAATGAATGAATAAATCAATCAATAGGTCCAGGCCTGTTCCAAAACAACTTGTCACACTTTGGGCCTGTTTGGACCAGTGGTGGGATTCAAAAAAAATTACTAAGGGTTCTGTGGGCATGGCTTGGTGGGTGTGGCAGGGGAAGGATACTGCAAAATCCCCATTCCCTCCCCACTGCTGGGAGGTTACTGCAAAATGCCATTCCCTCCCCACCTCACTAACCTGCTTTCCACCCCCGTTCTCCTGTGCAGGGCAACAAAAGATGACCCAGCCAATCAGCTGGGACTTGGGAGGCAGAAAATAGATGGGGGTGGAACCAGTAAGAAGTGGTATTTGCCGGTTGTCCAAACTACTCAAAATTTCTGCTACTAGTTCTCCAGAACTGGTCAGAACCTGCTGAATACCACCTCTGGTTTGGACCTTTATAGACTCAAACAGACTTTTTCCCCCAGGGTTGGTACAGCTCCATAAAGAAATATCTTATTTGCAGACATCCTGAAAGGTGTACCATGTACAGTACACCCACAGGATCTCCAAAACACTCTTTTGGCTTCAGATTGAAAATACAGGATGTCTCTAGATCAGAAAGTAATTTTTACACATGTAAAAAAGAAACAGGGTTATAGTCATAGCCATCTTGTTGGTTTTTTTTAACATCACTCACCTTGTGGATGAGACTGGCTCAATCAGAAATAATATTGTAGTGTTGTTAGCTGTTGAGTTGTTGCTCAGTCAGAAAATATATGCCTGATTGGCATGGAAAAGAATAACTAGTGCTATTGACGATGTCAGGCAGACAGGTAGATCGATAAGTCACTTTAGGTACACCCTCTCCCCATCTCTCAGCACTGTTTCCCACAGCCATTTTGCCTTCAGCAGTAGAGACCAGGTTTCCATAGAGGCATTTGCTAATGGATTGTCTTCCCTGCATTTTGGAAAAGCTAATTAAGTATTACAGAAGTTCCTGGGAGGAGGAGGAGGAAAAGAAAGTAATCTTTCTTGGTAAAGAGTGCAATGTATAGAGAGGGCAGAAGATCATAGAGAACATACACTTTCAATAACTTGGAAGTCAAATACATGAAGGAACATTTTATACTAAAGGTCACATGTTAAGTTTCATCATGTTAAGATGAAACTTCTAAAGTTCCATTATTCAGAAGAGATGCATTATAATGTTCCATATCTGAAACATAAAGAAAAATGCCTGGCCCTGAACTGTATTCAATCCACTACCAGGTTAAAGTGTCTCAGACATTTTAAACAGATGGCAATTTAGGTGCCTGAATACTTTTGTTTGCTGCTTTCAATTTAACTGTGCTTAATAGTATGCATGTGATTTTCAGCTAAGGATTTCATATTGCAGTGATATTTAATTGTGTACAGCAGTCTGGAATCTTTCAGACTGCAAGTATAGGAGTTACATTTTTTAAAAACACAAAAAGAGAAAGAATGTATACTGATTTGTAATTTTGCAGTGAGTTCTACAAAGATTTTAGAAAACTTTATTTCCTACACTAATAAAACTTAGGCTTCTTACCAGATTAATTGAGGGTTTGGTAAAAGCAACAGATCCAAAAGACTATCAGAATAAAACTACAATAATCATCAGTATGATTATGGGATACAGAGAAGTTTATGTTTTTATAAACAAGGTTATGTTTATATTATACTGATA
>JAOYMU010000010.1:34401046-34411783 GCA_025802295.1 Psammodynastes pulverulentus
CAGCATAGTTGACTGAGGAATTCTGGGAGTTGAAGTCCACAAGTCTTAAAGTTGACAAGTTTGGACATCTCTGCAGCATCATGGGAATAGCACCTCTTGCAGAAGAACAGCAGTTTGCAAATTCCAGATGGCCTGATCTCCTTTTGGTCGCTGGGTAGGAAGGAAGCTGGAGGCTTACAAACAGTAGTCAATTCTTGCACAATACAGCTGCTTTGATTCCCTTGGGTAGATGCTTGACTGCAGGGATCTGGTTCTTTCCCCATAAGGGTAAATGACAAAGGGTGCTGCAGCAGCCATACATTTGAAACCTGGTCATAAATATCTTTTTTTTTGGGGGGGGGGGCTGTTGTAACTTCAAACTGTCATAAGTTGGGGACTACCTGTATGATTTTCCTAATAGAGACATTAGTTATCAGCTACTTTGCCCATTAGGAGATGTTCAGATTTGGTCTCGGTGTATTTCCTAGATAATTGTATATATTTGGCAGGTCTGAATTGGTGTATTCATCTAAAATGTCTGACTTTCATCCAACCGTGCCCTGGCAATAAAATTGAACTGATTTGTATCTAAAACAACTTATAGCAATTTAATGTTCACTTTCTCACTCACACTCTTTCTTTTGATCTTGCCAGGTGGCTGGGAAGTACCAGCATCATGTGCATAATATAATAATCCCTTTGGCCCAAAATCTCTGAATGTCCTTCGGGATATTACACACAATTTCTGCTGAAGATCAGGGGGCTGGATATGCAGTTCAGAACACAGCCCAAGGAGATAAACAGCATGGATTCTGTGTTAACACTTTGTAGCATAACAAAGATCAAAGCTAGACATTTACTATTTGCAGTGTGTGTGTATATATAAAATCTTTTTTTAATACCCAAGACCAGTCCTTGGAAAAACACTGTTACAGCTTCTGTTTTGGAGGGGGAAAAACTGTGGGAAATGCACAAGAATTATTACAAGCACATAAGAAAAGGGAGTCTTAACTATGACATATTGCTCAATGAGGCCCTAATGTACAATATGCAAACTGCTTGAAAATCATGCAAAGATGAAAAGCATGATAAAAATGTAATAAGCTAACCACTCTATGTAATTAATAACATCAGCTATGCATCAAGAGCTGCACATTCCCTACATGGACTATTAAATGCCAAATCCAAAGCAGAATTACTTGATGCATTTAAAGCCTATGAAACAATTACTGTAATCATTTTTGATGCAAACGCTACGTGAAAGCATCTGTTTTAATCTCTTGACATTATCTTGCCCGGATTTGTTGTCATAGACATCCAGGCATTCTCCCTGAGATATAAGGCCTTTGACATAAAAGTCATTTTCTTAATTATGAGATAGGCATGGTGGATGGCAAATGATAGTTCCTGTAGAGAAAAAATTTGATGCAGCCTGGCTGGAATTCTCATATTAGATGACTAAGGATCAGTTTAGCAGAACATGGATTCAGCTATCTGAAGTCAGCTAAGGGCATTCCAGTTGGGGAAGCAAGGAAAGACAGAGAGAGAGGAATAAAGAACAGGAATCTTTATTTGCTATCTCTGTTCATAATATTGCTAGTAACCAATAGAATGGAAGGTACAAATAATTTCTGGAACAGTATCCCCAATGGTCTGCACCAGAAGTGGTATTCGGCAGGTTCTGACCAGTTTTGGAGAACCGGTAGTGGAAATTTTGAGTGGTTCAGAGAACCGGTGGTAACCTTCCCCCAGGAGTGGGGGGTGGAATGGAGATATTGCAGTATCCTTCCCCTGCCACGCCCACCAAGCCATGCCCACCAAGCCACACCACGCCCACCAAACCATGCCCACAGAACTGGTAGTAAAAAAAATGAATCCCATCACTTGTCTGCACCTACCAAAATGAAGAATCATACTGTCATATCATCCTAGAATGTTAATAGAACAACATTAATGCAAAGCAGCTCTGGGTGAAAATCATGATTTTCAACCAACATTGGGATTTGTTAAAATATCAGTGCAGAAAGAAGAGGGGGTGCAGAGGTTGCTTTCTTACCAATTTGTTTCTGAAATACTGATAGTTTTTTTTTTAATTAATCCAAAGAAGAAAATGCTCTCTGAGAAATTCACACCTTATCATAATCATCCTTCAAGGGAATACAAACATCCTGCAATAGAAAAATTGTTACACTTTTAAGTATAAAAAAACCTAACTATTCCTGCTGATGCAGAGACTTAATTCTTCTCATAACTGTTTTTAGATAACCATGTATGGCCTCAGTAGAGAATAAGTTAGTCTGTGACCGATGCGTAATGTAATATTTCTGCCATGAAGCAATCCATTGCTTGAGATTTGCCATGAAGGAATTCTATGTAATTGGGGTTACTCTGGATGTGAATACAGTAAGATGATATGAAACAGCTGGATAGTAAACCCAGCAGATTTTGGCTTGAGGGAGCAAGGTGAGAGAGTTAAAAGGACCGGTTTAGAAAACTAAGCAAGTTAAGGCAGGTGAGAAAAAGGGTGAGGAAATGATGGTAGGTTTTTGGGTTTCAAAGCAAAAACACAATCAGTCCAGGAGTCTCTGACTGTCTCTGTAAATTGGATGAAATAATAATTTACTCTATCATTATTTTACATATAATAGCAAATCTGTTTTATATTTTTGTTAATGTGGGTTCATTAAATCAGATACATGTTTAAAAAAGAAGAAATTGGCTATATGTGGATCGTGACCAATTTCAAATGATATCTGTCCAGAATTAAAGTTAGCAATTAAACCTAGGCTTGTGATTTATTAGAGAGAACGATCATTTAACTCATTCATTGCCAACACTTCTTCTGAAATCATGTCTTCTTGAACAGAATTTTTCTTCTCAAGGTGTACATAGGTAGTTCTCCGTTTTCATGAAAATTATTTAGCTATTAATGGAACATGTAGTTATGTCCTATTTCTGTTCTCCTTTATGGGCTCTTTAAAACTTAAGGATTGTACAATTACTTGCATAGAGGAAAATCAAAGGAAATAAGAAGTTATGAATACAGCATACTAGCTGGAAGTTAAACTGAGAATGTATTTGCTTTTTACGCTCAGTGCATTTAGTGGAGCTTATCCTTTGGACACAGCAAGTCCATTAGTAGCCTGTTTTGCAATTATTCTTTCTTCATTATCTGTAAGAGAACAAATGTTTCCATGTGAAATAAACAAATGACCTAGCCTCCTTCATCCCTCAATAATCTGCCTACGGTTTTTCTTTTCTCTCCACCGCCCCACTTTAAAATTGAAGTGGAGTAATAAAAAAATTTTTTTTAAATCTTGTAAAGATGCATTCATCGCTTTGTTTCTAATCTTTTGGCCCAAACAATGGACCTTTTTTTCTGCACCCAGCGATACAATAAAATTTCAAAACGAATATTAAAACAAACTAAGGAGCACTGCAAGAGTAATCAATTATACAAGTTTTCATTTCTCAGCTCCTCAGTTGCTACCACAACGGCATCTCTGAATTATGTAGTATTTCTGAAATGAAAATGTACACTAGACCTGTTCATGCATTCAGCTAAATGCAAAGAGGACTTAAAACCAAATAAAGAATAAGACCACACACAAATCCCCATTCCTTTCTTTTCTCGGCCTCCATGCTTTCAGCTGGAGATCTGAAGGATAGGCATGCTTAAATTCAAGTGCAGCTCTCTGTTTCAGAGAGACCCTTAAAAAAAGATTTCCAGTTCACATGAATTAACTTGCATCCATACACATTCTCCTCCAGAGTCTCTACCAGCTTAATATCTGGAAGCTAGAGGGAGAAAGAAAATAGGAAAGCTAAGCACACTGATTTTGAATGCTGTATGAGCCATCCAGATGTTCATCTACTGCTAGAATATTAACATACACATTCTAACTGACCCAATTTTTTACTGCAAATAATCCTAATTCCCTATTTGTAGTTTGCTTTTGGGAGTGTCACATTTAATATTGGTATGAATTGTTAGCGTTGCCATTCTTTTCCTTTCAAGAGCCTTTTATCAATGAAATTTCATTGTGACGAAGTGAATGCATCATCCTTCATCAATTCACGCAGACGTTCACAGAAGCACCATAAATCTTAAGAACTTATTGTACAAGAAAATTATTTCCCCCCCAAGGTCAGTATAACTGAAATTACATAACTTCCTTCTTTCAATATTGATGTAAGAACAGACAACTGAAGAATATATATAGTATAAGTCAGAAGGTGAAGAAGCATTTTTTTAAAAAAATATTGGAATTTCAGCTCCTCAAATTAGTGGTCATCTAGGAACTGGGCATGGCTAGTCTAGCGAAGAGAAGGACTAGGGGAGACATGATAGCAGTGTTCCAATATTTGAGGGGCTGTCACAGACAGGAAGGGGTCAAGCTATTTTCTAAAGTACCTGCAGGCCAGACAAGAAATAATGGATGGAAAGTGAACAAGGAGAGATTTAAATTGCAAATAAGGAGAAATTTTCTGATAGTGAGAACAACCAACCAATGGAACATCTTGTCCTCGGAAGTTGTGGAAGCATCATCACTTGAGACTTTCAAGAAGAGATTGGACTGCCACTTGTCAGAAATAGTGTAGGGTCTCCTGCTTTGGCGGAGGATTGGACTAGATGACCTACAAGGTCCCTTCCAACTCTGATTATCTGTTATCTGTTATATGTTATTATACTTGTTATCTTTTTTACCTACAGAAAGTAGATAGAGTGTATGTAACATATCCTCTAATGAAATAGGCTTTTCATGCTACCTGGGAAGCTTCTTAGGTTGAGTCTTCAGAGGTATTGTTCTTGGGTACTAAAAGTTCCTTCATTGGTAAATTGGAAAACTCAGTAGGAAATTGCTTAGAGAAAATTCAGTTTCTATCATTGGTAGCATTCCTACATAGATTCATCCTTGCCTAGAAATGGGTACACCTCTATAAATGAGGTGGAAACTCTACATTTTTAGAAACAGATGTTGACAATTGAAGAATACAGAGGAAGAAGTAAGAGTCCAATCTGAGATTTTTTTTTTAAATTCAGGAAAACATGGTTGTTATCCTTCCACTTTTGGTTTACAAGAACCTGATGACAATCCTTTTGTTTTTCATGAGATGTAGGAAGCTTATTTTAAGGGCATTGCAGAACAGAATCTCGAGTAACTTGAAATACCTACTTTAAGGCAGTAAAGCAGTACAAAATGATAAGCAGTGTGGTCTTGGAATATCCCACCGAGATGAATTGTGAATATAAATATCACAGTGCAAATGTTTATGGCTGAAAATTCAGATGAAATCCGAATGAAGAAACATAACTAGATTACTTTTTGATATTAGAATAAAAGTCTCTGAAACCTCTTTTCCTAAAGCAGACTCATAAAAAAACATTGATTGGCTGTTCATCTTTCAGTGTTCCACCCAGTATAACTGTGATCTCAGAATTTTAATTCAAATACCAACATTTTCCATTCAAATGGTCTGGTGAAAGAGTTAAAAACCCACTTGAGTTATATGTCATTACCATTTTCCTTTCCTGCATAGCAAATATCTCTGCTATCAGCCCTGCGAGCAATGGAGTTCTGTTCCAGAGTTCATTGTGCCTTGAGAATCAGGCAGAGGAAGGAATTTGATCCATTTATAATTGCAAAGTGTTGATCGACATTTCACAGCCTGGCTTACATAAGAGACCTTCTTTTTTCCCCCCAGTTAAGTGTAAAGATTTTACTAATGAAAAAAGTTTTGCCTGGAGTCAAAGCAGTACCATTACCTTGTCAGATCTGAACTTGCTGAAACAGAATAGTGGAATTCAACTCTTAATGCATCAGCTATGCAGGGATGAAATGCCTGCAGGTTTTAGTCAAAATTGCAAATGTAGAGGAAGCGTGATGTGTCTCAGGATACAGTGCCACACTACATTTATCCATTATCTGCTTACTTCTCAGCAGATGTGAGATGCTACATCAATATGAGTAGTCTGCATGTAATCACCAAAATTGGGACCAGCAACTTGCTTGTTAAACAAAGCAGTCACTGAGTAAAACTGCAACTATGTGTTATGAGAGTGCTTCAGTTTCCCTTTGCTTTACAGACCCATAAAAATGATTGTAAAATTCCTTTTTTATTATTATTGTAATTGCAAATGGTTACTAAATGAGGCAACTGCTAAATGAAAACTGCCAGTATATCCAGCGGTGGGATCCTACCAGTGCCACCACTGGTTTGGTGATCGCACATGTGCACAGGAAAAATGCACGCATGCCACTTTCCAGCTGCCAGCTGAGGCCTGCAGTGCCAATCAGCTGAGTGGATAAAAACCAGCTAAAATCGAGGGCAGGTGAGAGGGCCCAACATGCATTTTTCCCTTCCCGCACAGTGGAGGCTTCTTTTTGCTCCCAGTTCACCAGGACCGGGCCAAACCGGGAGGATCCCATCCCTGAGTATATCCATTTCTGAATATCCAGCATTTTGGGAAAGACATGTGGACCTGCAACAATTCTGAAAGACATACCAGCTATAAGCAGCAGTGCTGGGGCATCTGAGTTCCTCCCTCCCTCCCTCCCTCCCTCTCTCTTTCTTTATTTCTGTCTTTCTCTAGGATATGCACAAACACATATACGTCCTGTACATATACATGTGTATGCATATACAACTGTAAGAACAGTTATTTCCAAAATTCTGCTGGTATAGCTCTATCCAGCAGAGATATATTTATTTAATGCTACACTGAACAGATGAAAAACACACAGTACTAGCTTCTAGGGGGAAATCATGTATAAATGGAGGATGCTGTAGAGAAACTTATTTCCATACATTGGAAAACAAGCTGTTTTTAAGTTATGATGAGTACATTAGCTCCACTCTTTTGCATATGCATATAAACAGTTCCTGCCTTCATCTTGTATATTTTTAGTCAATGGAAGAATTTGCGTAGGATAAAAGTAGGAAAAACAAAAGGATCCTCTGTGTCTTAAAAAGAAATTGCAAACATAAGGAGGAATATTTTAATCATTAGTAGCTTAAGTGAAGGATTAAAAAACTCATAACTTCAAAGGACTGACACAATTTATAATGACATAATGTCTGTCCACGGATGTCAATCTTTTCTACCTAGGTTTTGTTTAGCGGCTTTAGCCCAATATGTCCACACAAGCTTTGTAAGCCCAGCAGATTTTGCAAGGCAGTGGGTATCTGTATTTTACTTCTCTCATACGGTTGCTTCATTTTCTCTTTTTCTCTTTATCTTCTGCCTATCATTTGACAATCATTGGTAGGGGTGAATGGCTGTAGTCTTAGCAGAAAGTGTACAGTAATGAAAACAATGAAATGGACTAAGAATATATGCTGAGCTCTGTAGACCAAAGGCCTTTACTTAATCTATCCAGTTATCATTTCCTATTGTCACATAAACAGATGTCTACAGTTTGGAGAAGATGGACGGGGCATCTTCATTTTAAATAGGAGTTTGGGGTTTGGGGGGATTTTTTTATTATTTAAAAAATGAGTAATGAATACTTTCATCTAGGTGCAGGATGTTTATATTTCAAATCATAACTTGGATGTTGGATTCAATAGTCCATTTTCTGACATTTGAAATACTTCTTAATAAGTTTAATAAGCTTTTCCACTATCAGATGGTCTGAGACATCAAAACGTCCTACTTCTAAAGGTAAAAGGGCAGGAATGGAGCTAATGTTTCCAGGTTTCCAGGAGCAACTATTCTTTTATCTGTTATTCTGAGGAACTTCAGTTTTGCTAAACAAGAACTGTCTTTTCATACAAATTCCTAGCAATGGCTCAATCAATATACATAAATACATAACAATCTCCCCCATCCTCCAATAACATTTTGTCCCCAGTTTTTTTTTAAAAAAGAGAATTTATGGGTGTTGTAGAATCCAAACTATTTTTTTCTGTTATACTAATGTCAAAAATAATCAGCATTTCTGTTTTGTAAAGGATCTGTCATTATCATAATGGAGTAATATAACATTATAATGTATCTGCTCTTGAACTTGGGAAGACTATTGGAGATCAATGTTTTTCAAATGTCATAACTAATGGAGTAACATCCCAAGAAATAATGCTGTAATGCAGTCTAAAGACGACTGCACTGATATATGTCCCATTGCTCTAGTAAATGTGATGAATTGTCATATTTTTGCTATTCTCAAGGTGAATTAAAAATTCACTAGCACAGTTAAACATTATGTACTGAATCTGGATTTAACTGTACTTCAATTCATTGAAATAATCTGCTTTAATCTTGTTGTGGCAATCTGAAGTTAGTTCATTTCAGTAGACTTAAATGTGGATCTGACCCATAGCAGCATATCTAAATATGTTAATACAGAGGTCCCCAACCCCCAGCCTGCGGACTGGCACTGGTCTGCAGCCTGACTGGAACTGGGCCATACAAGTGAGAAAAGCTCCATTCATACACGTGCAGGATTCAGGCAGCCCACAAAACCATGTGTCTCCCCCAATCCACGGCAAACCCGTCCTCCACAGAAACAATCCCTGGTGCCTAAAAGGTTAGGCGGCGCTGTGTTAACAAACAGATTGTAAATCCTTAATGAAAAAACTCATTAGGACTTCTCTTCATTCTCCAGAAATTCATCTAGAAGTGGCATTTATAATCATATTAGAGCAACAATTAAAAGAATTACTCGGACTTTCCTGATCTGAAATTGTAGTGAATTATATAGAAGAAAAAATGTTATTTGGAGACATTATTTTGACCAACATTTTTACTTCGTCCAAATGTCTACTAGAAAGGTATAAATATTTCATTTTATTTTTATTCCTTGAGGAGCCTGGATTCATTCATGCAGAAGTGTACAAGCTGGTGACTCCGGGGGTTTTAGATTGCAACTCTTAATATTTTGTCCATTGGTGCTACCTGGGATTGATGGAAGTTAAGTCAAAAACATTGGGGAGGCATCAATAGCCTATGGCCATAGTGGCACTGGTGCATACATAATTCAGACATCATACTGATGTCCACAGGACTTCTCTTGTACTAGTTATTTTATGACTTAGATGGACTGTTTTAACTATTTGTCTAATTTATAGTTTTTCTTTATACATTACTTCAGGGGAATTTGATCAAAGTTGGGATAAAAAGTAAGAATGTATAAAACAATGCAGTTAAAAACACACTTCTGACACATGTCAGATTTATGATTAGCATTGGTGTAATCAGCATCATCAGTTCTGTTGCACTTATTCTATTACACTTACTGTGTCTTATTAGCTATCTAGCAGTCAAATTGTACATCATAATCTATTCAGATTACATAGAAGCAACAGATCTAGGAATCAGTTTGAACTAAGTAAAATAACAAAAAAGGTTTGCTTTGGGACTCTGACTAACTCCCTTTTATGACCTAAGGGCACATGTAGTAATAGGGTTGTTTTTTTTAGCCTGTAGCACCACACGCTGCTATAGAGCCTGCCAAAATCAGTTAAATCAGATTATTTGTAACAAAACAACAGACATGAAATGTTCATAAAAGCTATACAGTTTTGATAATATGCATGTATATTTATTTATAATTTATCAATCTATCTATTGATCTGTCTGTCTTTTTACATCACTCAATCATCATAGTGAACTGTATATTTGGAGAACAACTGCAGTATTGCTTAGAAGGGACGTGGTGGCTCAGTGACTAAGACACTGAGTTTATCAACCAAAAGATTCGCAGTTCAGCAGTTCGAATCGCTAGTGCCGCATAACAGGGTGAGCTCCCATTACAGGTCCCAGCTTCTGCCAAACTAGCAGTTCAAAAGCATGTTAAAATGCAAGTAGAAAAATAGGGACCATCTTTGGTGGGAAGGTAACAGCGTTCTGTGTGCCTTTGGCATTTAGTCATGCCAGAGACATCTTCGGACAGCACAGGCTCTTCGACTTTGAAACAGAGATGAGCACCACCCCCTAGACTCAGGAATGACTAGCATATATGTGCGAGGGGAACCTTTACCTTTACCTTATGGTATTGCTTAGAATAAATAATATTCTGATACACATGGGTTATGTGTATGGAATACTGGTTGGTCTTGGAGGGAAAGACAAGTTGGAACAGCTAACACTAGAAGAAATTAGATGGGTGAAAACAAGTCTAATGATTAAGCACACTAATGATATTTCTTCCAAATCTATATTTTTATTATTGAATGTCAGTTAAACAGTTCCTAACCAGAGATAATTGTAACTGAATTCCACCCTTAAAAATTCCTTCCTGAAGTCCCAACCAATGCTACATCTACTAAGTTATTAACCTCCATTGGACTATAGAAACTTTTGATGTACCACTAGAAAATTAATTTAGTTGAGAGACTAATAAAATGACAGAAAAGTGAGAGGAGAAGAGGAAAGAATAAATTAATCCAATGAAATCTCTCCATCTATTGTTCTGTCTTTTCTTAAAACAGAAAAAAGAGAATGCATGATCCAAGTGGCTCAAAAAATCTGGATTGCCTTTTACAGTGAGAAGGAGTAGGAGTCACACTGGAATTAGTATTGGCTGAATGGTAGTTCTATATTATTTGTCCATATATAAAGAAGCATATCTTCATAAATTTAAATACCATGTTTTCCCCAAAATAAGACCCTGCCTTATAATTTTTTGCCACCAAAAAATGCACCAGGTCTTATTTTCAGGGGAGATGTCTGAAGGCCTCTGTCAGTGAAAAGGAGGTGGGGGCGACGTGCGCAGGTGAGATGAGTCAGTGGATGACATCTCCACTGACTCATCT
>JAOYMU010000010.1:34544813-34557288 GCA_025802295.1 Psammodynastes pulverulentus
ATTGTAAAATTCAACATATTTTAAACGATGTATTTTTTTGTATTTTTGACCAATAAAACTTTTACCCAAAAAAAAAATTACGAGTAGATAAATGGGTACCATTTTGGTGGGAAAAAACTAGCTGCATTCATGTGTGCTGAAAGCGGAAACAGATTCTGGACCTGGCAGGACGCGAGGTATCACAACACTAGGCAAGGTGAAGTAAGACTGGCAAAAGAGTGTGGAAGAGCCAGCAATCTGAGCATTGCTAGTTAATTGGTGTAAAACTAGTTCACACACACACACACACACCGTGGTGCACCAAGGATAGATGTGCAAGTGCCAAACAAAATGAACTACAACTGCATTGTGTGTCTAGCACATGTACTGTAGGTTTCCCTGACAGTGTATGCCATGTGCTAAATAAAAAATAAATAAATAAATAAACAAACAAACAAACAAACAAACAAATAAGTGCTTCCAAACCTAGGTAAATTATCCAAAATTGGCTAAAAGTGGTTTTTCTTTGGGTAAAAACACACAAAGCTATTACCCAATCATAACAGGGATATTTGCATTAAAGTGTTTTGCCTGCATTGGGTAAAAAAGACTTTTTTGATAAGCAGTTTTGGGTAATGAAGGAAAATGTTTGGAAAGCAAATTTTAAACAATCATTCATGGGCTCAAATCATGAATAAAGGACTCCCAGACATGTTTTAAGTACATAAGGATCTTGCCTATTCTTCTAGCAAATTATTGTTATGAAATATTCACTTGTACTTTGAGATGAGATTTTTATTAAAGTGGATAATAAAATGTAAGCTTACAAAAACAAATAAGCCAACATTTCAACCCATATGAAATTTTATATTGAATCATACAAAAAGCAAATGTTTGGAAAGAGCAACCCTCATCTCCCTATATTTATTGAAGAGTTATGTTTCATCTTTAGAACTTTATATCTAACAATATAATCTCAAAGCCTCCCTAGACAAAAGCACCACAAAATTGTTTCATGTACCCAAAAAAATTAAATTGAAGGATGGATCATGAAAATGATTAAATTTTATTTCTGCCTTAAATCAACACCCCTCAATTTTGCCTTATTTACAATTCCCTTTATTAGATTACATTTCACTTTTCATCTGCTTGAATATAAATATAAGAAAATATTTCTGCTCACTTAACATCCATGATTTTTTTTCTACAAAAGGAGGTCGATTCTATAAAGAGCAAAAGAAAATGGGTGCTACAGAAACACGGTGGAAACCAAGATGGTCAAAAACCTATAGAGAGCTATAGTGCTTGTTGTTGATGTGAAGTAGATTTAGCCATATTTACTTTCCTTCTATTTATGCCAGAACTTTATTTCCTTGGCTTATTATTTTTCACATCTTTTTTCTCTTTACATGACATTACTTCCCCAGAAAGTGAAAAGTCTGATGGAGAATGTAGCAATGTGTGTTGTTTGATCATACAAACATCTCATCCATTCCATAGTAGAAACCAGTTTCACTGTGTCTTCATATAGTGAGAAGCTTCATATAGTGAGAAGCTTCTGGATGACAGTAGCAACTCTGCTATGGCCAGTAGAAAGTCCCATATAACTTTACTTCGTCACTATTAGAGTCTTCACTTGCTCATCTCCAGTGCCCCTTTTCTTCTTTCCTTTCTTTTATCTTTATTTAGCAAATCCTCAAAGTGACTACATTGGGGGCTACCAGAATATGAATAAAAATACTTCCCAATAGTAAAGCATGTTTTTCTAGAGCAGTTCTAGGGCTAGAAAAGGTGGATGGAAAGAGAGCAGGATAAATAGCAGCAAGGTGGATGGACTCAGATACAGTGGTGATGGGTAGAAGAAGACCTGAAAGACCAGGTTAGGGACATGAAGGAAATGTGTCTAGGTGGCCCTTGGCAATCAAAAAGATTTGGTGGCACCTAAATGATCAGAAAAGAGATTTAAAAGTTTAGGGCAGAAAACAGAGTGCATGTCATAATGTTTAAATCTGGAGGTTTCCAAGTGAAAGTTTCTTTGGCGCTTCTATATGAAACAGAGCTTGGCTAATAGTGATGATGGACTGTTAAATATCTCCACTGCTCTGGTAGAGAAATGCTTATTCCAGATTTAATGCTCTCATGGGAACTTCTGTTTTACTGGTTGAAATAGGCAGCACTTAGTGGATTATTGCTCCAATGTTACTTATGGACAAAGCACTGAAGCACATTATCAAACAAGATACTTCCTTAAATATAGAAGCAATCCTTTTCACGTACCCTAGCTAAAAACCAGAAGATGCCAGGTTTTCTTGGCCTCATAATCTCATTCATAATGCTATAGAATCAAAAGTGGCAAGTCCCCAGTGGATATTTTTATGGTTGTGGTATCAGCTTCAAATGAGATTTGGTTTGAAAATCTGTATTGTTTATATAGATACACACACTCTCACACACTTTTTTACATCCAATAAACGTGAAAATTATAATGACTGTGCTTGAAACTTCCGTATATCTCTTCATTTGTTAAAGCAAATTTGTAGCAGGATAGATAAAGCATCAACTAATCATGTTCAGGGGCAAAGAAAACACAGGTAGTTTAGTTGGCATACTTGTGAACATTGCAACTATCTGAAAAACAAGTCTTGGGAGGGGAATCGAAACTGATGCTGCTTGATAAATTAAAACTTTTCAGCTGGTTCAGCTGCATGCATATGACAACCATACTGGATCCTTCTCTTTCTCTTATAGCTACTATTCACTCGCTCCTCCCATAAATTCTCATTCAGTTTTCACGGAGTCTCACAGGTCCAACTTTTGCTATAAATCTTTATCATCTTAAGCACTTATTGAAAGCACAACATATCCAAAGAAGCAATGCCCTGCTGAATTGGATTCTTGGCCCATCTAGTCTAATGATCTGTTCTCACAGAGGCCAACCAATTGCACAAGGAAGCCCACTGGTCCTTCAGCAGATGGAAATCCCATCCCTAAACAAATGTTATTTATTTAAAAAGTTAAGGAAGCTTGTATTTCCTAAGAAAAGGAAAGCATAAAAATCCATTTGCAAAACATAAGAACCATAACAATCCATTCTTATCAAAATATCGTGGGAGTTTTTAAACATCTAATCTAGAAAAGAACTGATTTCTAAAGAATTTGTATGAACCTGTTTCTTTTCTAACCAAGTTCCCAGAAGGATGTTAATAAATACATAACTTCTAGAAAAATGAAAACATCTGTTTTATGCAACAATCCTCCTATTGCAAATAGTTAATATTATATTCACAGACTACTCAGAAAACCAACAACTTCAATTGAAATTTATTATCCAGAACTCCCCACAAATATGTCTTCTAACCCACAAGGAATATGTTCCTCATTTGAGCTGTACATTAAATATAGACTCATCTCTGCAAATGTCAGCAATAAGACTCCTAATCCTTTTCTGGAAAGTTTATTGCCAAATGGAGTTTTGTAGGAAGACGCTCTGTGGTCTGAAAGCTGTTCATATTGAATTTGGAGGCATAGATGCTTTGTGGCTGCCATGACTGCTTTGTGGTTCCAACATCCTACCTATCAACTGCTTATGACCACGTAAGGCCAGAATTTGGAAGGATGGAGCCAGGATACTCTTGGTTTCAGCACCCTGCAATTTTGAACTCCTACTCAGACCTAGAGCCTCATAAAGAGCTCTGTAAACTGAAAAACATTATTGTTTTTACATAATGCAAAATGCCCTTAAAAGCTGAAGGTGTTATTAATCATACTTATTTTTTACATCTTCCTAGATGCCAGAATGAAAGGAAAAATTCTTTCACCCATCCCCAGTTTTCAAGAAACAGTATGAACATTGAGGATAAAGTTTACATAGATGGAGGAGGATTTTCATGCAGAATGAGATTGAAAGTAATAAAATGGTTAGGCTGTTGGAAAACCAAGCTCAAGTCCTCAATTATAGAGCTCAATGGGGCAAGACTAGCACTGTACAAAATTTCATGGCCAAAGCCCAAGAACATGGACAATTGAGGTAATTGTTTGGTCTAGTGGTTAAGGTACCAGGCTAGTGAGCAGGGAACCATAAGTTCTGCTCCTATGTTAACCATGAAAGCTAACAGGGTGTTCTTTGACCAGGCACCCTCTCATCTCACAGTGTTCTTCTTATGGGGAAAATAGGAGGAGGAAGGTGTATTGTATATGTCTGTAACCTTGAGTTATTTGTAAAAACAAATAAATAACAAAAATAAATGCATCACAAAAAAGCCAGTATTTCTGATTGTGTAGAGCTGGAAAAAAAGAAACATCAAAGCTACAATAAGACCTTGACTATTATCAGAATGGTCAAACAAATGGCAACTTCAAATCTTAATCAACAAATGCTTTGTATTACACATTGGCAAAAAAAATCAGAACATAAAATACAAGCTGGATGGTCGCAACCTTATAGACGACCCTCATTCTGCAAAGGATCTTGGAGTACTTATCTCTAATGATCTAAGTGCCAGAGCCCACTGTAACAGCATTGCCAAAAAGGCATTAAGAGTTGTTAATTTTGTATAGCTTCTTCTCTAGTAATGCTCTAACTAGAGCATACAAAACATTTGCTAGACCAAACCTAGAATTCAGCTTCTCTGTCTGTAACCCACACTACATTTTGGACATTAATACAACTGAGAGAGTTCAAAGATATTTCATGAGAAGAATTCTCCACTCTTCTGCTCGCAGCAAAATAACAGAAGGAGTGTGATATCTATAGCCCGCGAAAGTCCTTAATTGGAGAATGTGATTTATAACACACCAGCCCATGAAGATGCTCCGTTGGAGAATGTGATTTATGACACACCAGGGGGGAGGGGGGAAACAGGGTCATAGGTGGGCCATAATTTATGTGAGGCAGAGCTGGCTTCATATGGGATAGGGCCGACATGTTGCTCCTAATAAATCATTGGATTTCGTTTGAAACTTGGCTCAAGGCTCATAGTTTAATTAGGGCATTCATCAGAACCCTGACACCTCCTTTTGTGGCCTTAGCCTAAGCAGGTTTGGATTGTGGTTCTTGGAGACTGATCATCGATCACAATGTTATATCATTTTATACCATTTACATCATTTATTACATGACTGCCTTCATGGTAGCAGTTCAGGATTGCATTAAAATCATGGGGTAATTCTTAAAGAGCTAACCTCTGGCAAATCATTATGTGAATTTGCTTATACTAGCTAGATTGTGTATGACATCTGCAAGGAAGAAGGAAGAAGACTTATGACAATTAACAAATTTTTGGAACCTAGATTTCTGCAGAGCACAATACAGAATTTCCAGCTATGGATACAGTCTTGGGACTTGAAGTGGTTGGACCTGCACAAATTGAGAAATGCATTTAACTTTGTGCTGTAAAATGTGTCATCTTCTAATTTCAGCCTATCAAGCTGCTGTGGTGAGACACAAAGATCAAGGCAGACCATTTCCTCTTGATCTGTTTGCTGATTTATATAAGTTTCTATCTTTAGAGATAAACCACATTTCTGGAGGATGTTGTGGTACATAAGTCTGTTCTGTTGTTTGTGGTCTGGAAATAAATGAGAATAAGATTAGTCAATCTTTCTGAGACTCACACCCTGTAGAATAGCATTACTAATCCCATTGACCCTAAGCATCGATCATACTAGCTGAAGCTGTTAGGATGACAATGTGAAACATCTGGAAGATGCAGAATTGGAGAGGTCAACTTACACACTTATCCTACTAAAAGTATTGTTTCTTAATAAGTAACCTGCCTACTACCATTTAATTTTCTCTTTAAGTTTTCTTGCTTGTATAATGACCCCCTACTAATGTGCACAAATGACTACCCTGTTAAAATAGATCTATTTTCCTCAAGTAGGAATAATCATATGAATTAGAAACTAGTTCATTAAGTCAGTGACCTTTTAAGATGAATGCTGGTTGACAAAACAAAACGTATCACCACCTCAAGGCCAGAGTAGAGGGAATAGAATTTACTTGTGCCTTGGCTTCTGAAATTGCTATTTGAGGAACAAGGAAAGAAGGACAGCTCACCTCAGGAGCTTAAGGAGGCAGCAATAACTTTTTATGGTTCTGAGTCTTGTAAAAAGCACAATTTAATTTGCTTCTGGTATGTTTATAACAACAATAGAATCCCACTGTGGCTCTCTATTTAATTTCATATTCAGCTATACTAGAGTTTCAACTCCACATTTTCTTCAGCAGGGATTTTCTAGTTGCACAATCATGAAACATATATTTCCAAAATATTTTTTCATTTTATACATTTAAAAAAAATGGATATGAAGAGCATTAAATATTGCAGCCATTTTAACCATTTCCTTTCCCAGTTTTATCTCAACTGTTTTCAGGGGCTCCTACCTGCTTAAACTAAGCAGACTCTTAGCAATTCTCCAGCAAGATTAGAAAGAGAGAGAGAAAGAGTGCCAACCTCCAGGGAAAATAATCATTTCTCTAATAGCAACTTTTAAAATACACAGAATTTCTATAAAATCAAAACATTGGTATTTGTGTAAGTTAGGATCTCATTTATTTACATCAATAAAATATGCACCTTAGGACTTGCTGGGTCACAGTTGAGTAATGTATTGCATTTTTCTCTGTTTTTAAAAGGAATGAGTAATGACAGTGGAAAAGCTTAGGTTCATTCAAGAAAAACAAATTTGGAGCCCTGCAAGTCTTTATTTAAAGGCAGCTTGTGATACGACTTGACAGTTGCTTTGTTTGGACAAGTGTCATAGTTTTATTCCATTGACCAAATTTTCCAAAGCCAGGCCCATCATTTATGGTTTGGATAGCCATTGGTTAAATGATACCATCAGCAACCAAACAATGGAAATTAGCTATAGAACTGAAGAGAGAACTTCCTAAAAGTAAATATTATGGGATATAAACTGTATAATGTATCAGCCCAGGGTGACAAGAGTATATCTAAAAGATCTAAGCTGTGATTTCCCAAGTTTGCCATATTTGTGAAACGAAGTCAGTCCTTCACAATGCACTTTTTTTGTCCCCAATCCTTTGGTGTGCTTCTCATGCCAAGAGATTAAAGGGGAAAACTTCTTTATAACTTGCATGTCTCACACAAATATGTGAATTGAGATGAACTGTCCTTCCTAATTCACGTTTCTCTAAAGTTTGCAGTGCAGTTCTAAAAATTGTGTTTTAAACACATAGACAAATATTCATTCAGGAGAATTGGTCACCCAAAGTTACATTTGTTTATGAAAGTAATGCACCACTAGTAGATTAAGGAATTCTGTTTTCAACAGTTGCATATAGAGAGAAAAATGTATAAAATGTTAACAAAATATGCATTAAAATATGTAAAAAGAGTCTCCTACTGATTAAAAACAAAACACAACATTGTTGGAGAAACGGAAGAGAATGTAACAAAAGTTTGAAATACAAGACATCAAAATGGATCGATCAGCCTTCCCTAACAGAACAAACCTAAACAAATACCAGGATAACATACTATGATAAATTGACCATGTTATATCCCTATAAAATGAGAGGCTACTAGTTATTATGATAGAATATCTTCTCCAATATCTGAAGACAATTTGTTAGAAAACAAAGCATGAAAATGCTGCTCTATTTGTCAGCCTCTTGTTGCATGTTGTATGGTGTCAGTTTTTAATTATCTCAAGATTATTTTAATGTTATTCCTGCTTATCATGAAAAAGCACAAACCTCTCCATTCTGTTCCTTTTTAAATTATCGGTTCTGTAAAATTATATTATGTTCTCTTTCCTTCTTCACTTTTTCTAAATTAGGGGTAGGATCCTTCACATGAAATGCCACCAGGCCCCTATTTGTGGTAACTACTGAAAATCCAAACAACTTGTCTAATCTTTTTTACAATATCTTTCCAGCTTTATATTTCCACTTATAAATATAGTAGATCATTGTGTGTATTCCTTTTCAAATGAAGGTTCATGATATTTGGGAGAAGTCACCTGCACATTCTAATAGCTTCTTGTTTCTTAATTATTCTATTATGTTTCCATTCCTTTCGCCCCCTAATTTTCAGTGGGAGGATAGTATAAAATATACAGCATAGTGACAGCAAAAGCAGAAATAGAATAAGGCAAAAAAACAGTTGTTCAAGCAGGTCAGCCCAATCATGTATCTACAATAGGGCATGCTATTCCAAAGAGCTGTCAAATTAGCTCCAGTTTTTCAAACACAATTGTCGTTCTCTAATAAAGATCTTCTGTGCTGCCAAAAATCAGTGCCTCATTAATCCAAGGTTCAATAAGACGTGAAGTTTGGCTTCCCACAAAGTGAAGACTAAATGTTTCTCCACCGAAGAAATAATTTGTAACCAAGTCACCTTATATTTCCCACAGGCCTATTTAGCTTTAACACTAAGAGCATAAGGAAAAGGCCACAATACAAAATTGTACAAGGATTTATTTCCTTCCTCAATGCGGTTACAATAGAGCCATTCTATGGTCGCTGTATTAAAACAGCTCCCAGACAATGACAGATTCACTAAATTGTTCCTTTTTCATTTAAAAGTATCAGCAGGCAATATAATGTTCTGCTCAGTTCTAGTCAAAGTACAGAAATAGATAAGTATTTATATTTGAGAAAGAGTCGTAGATGGGCAGTAAAGGCTCCGCTCTATTCAGTTGCTCTGACTCCACCCCAATAAAAAAGGATTGCAGGCTCATAAAAAAGAAAAAAAATGTTTATTTGTTTATTTTTGGTATTTTCTCTACCAAGTAGAAGTTAACTCCTAAAAGGCTTAATAGATTGGTCCTAGGAAGCTAATTCCTGAATGTAGTCATTTCAATGCAGTCAATGTAATTCATTCAATGTGTTTAATAAACAAATGTGACAAAGCTGGGGAACATAGTGAATATTTGGAACAGAGTCGTATATTTTGCAGGTAATCCTTGACTTATGACTGCAATTGACTCTACAATTTTGTGCCAGGAAATAATGAAAACTGGGTGGAGCTATTCAATGATTTTTTTTTCTTTAAATAAAAATATTTGGTGTATTTAGGGCTTACGCTACAGTTTTGCTTAAATTCAGCAATCTAATAAAGGTCTTTCTAGGAGTCACAAAGAAGAGGTTTGGGGTATCCAATCTGTTTTCAAAATCTAGGAAGGCCTGTCCTGCCCTCAATGTCACCCCAGCTCTCTAGACATGGGCTAATAACAGAGTATTTCTGTTGGAAAAGTAATATTTTAAAAAATCAAATATTCTATTACCTTGGCAAAGATATTTTATGTGATTAGATTTTTGCATAATTGTGCAAGACACTGGAGATATATGATATGATTTCTTGCATTGGCCCCAGGGATTACTTCCCCAATTTATTTCAAATATGTAATCTTAAAGAAAAACAGCAAGGAACATTTGTTAGCCATCAATAATGGCAGCTAATGGTGATGGATTGGTCAGCTTGGCAAATACAACATTCTCTTGTGAATTTTTTTTTTCTTATTTTACAGGTCCCTCTAGCATAAGCTATTAAGTCCTGGCTTACAAATCTATTCACGGGCACATGTACATACATAGAGAGAATTTACTTGAACTAATATCACACTGTAGCTTGCTATGCAGACTTAGTGGTGGCAAAACATATTATCCAGTGAATGCAGAATTTATATTAAATGACTGACAGAACAAGCTGTGTGTTTTCATTTTTCTTCTGTATGGCATTAATTCATTGCTGAAGGATTAGATTATAGCTACCTTCATTTCAATAGTCTTAACCTTAGTTGGGGAAGCCTGTCCTTGATGCTGATTCCAGTTTCCAATAAACATCATGCTGAATGGTGTGGGTGCAAGCATATCCCTTGTTTAACACCACTGGTGACTGGGAATATCTTAGAGGAGTCTCCTCTGTCCAGGACTGTGGATATCATACCTTCATGGAACTGGTACAGCATTTGAATGAATTGGACAGGACAGCCAAACTTGGACATGATCCCTCCACAGGCTTTTCTGGCTATTAGTGTCAAAGGCTTTCATGAGGTCAACAAAATTGTTCAGGATTCTGCTCCTAACAATTCTCCTTCAATTGGCACAAAGCAAAAACAGTCAGTATGGAAGCCACACTGTGACTCTGGCAGCAAGCCCAGCTCCAGATGAGCAACCAGATAATTTGAACTCTTGAAAGGTTTTTTTTTTTTTTGCGATAGAAAGCAGCAAGATTCTTCGGTAGCTGTCTCATACTTGATACTTGCCCTTCTTGTTGTATAGGTTTTTGTTTGTTTGTTTGGCTAAAACAAGTATATGATATATTTTTGGATATATTAAATTGTTGCTTCAAAAATGGCCCATTTATTACTAAAGCTCAAGGGCTTCTTGTGTCTCTGAAATAAGAAATATTAAGCAGATGTTTCTGTGGCTAGTTCTCAAGAGAGAGTCCACTTATACACCAGGAAAACCAGACAAGAATTTCAAGATGTCTAAACAACAATTTGTCTTTCAGTTCAGACAAACACAAAATAGTTTGGGATAATCTACTATTATTCTAATGCAGAAAACTTCAGTTATGATTAGTTTGGAATCCCCCAATATTATTACAGAATCCTCAAATTAAATAAAACATGGAAAGCATAGGCAGCCAAAGAAATTGCAAAAAGCTGGAGAGATATGTAACAGGGGAAAAAACCAACAATCAGCATGTTCTTCACCATGCAACAAAAGGAGATTTGTGAATCATTTAGAGGTTGTAAAACAGTATAAGAAGTTGGGAAGTGAGTAATCAGTCTTATTTAAAGGAAAATAAATTGGAAGATGTATTTTAAAACTGTATTAATTCTAAGTTTTGTATACAGAGTAGCTACTCCAGGAAATGTTGGAACAATAGTCACTTTCACCTGGATAGTGATTTAGCCAGAAGTGCATGTATACCATGCAATACAAAGACTATGATTAAAGGACACTGTCAAGCAATCTTAAAATGTCATATCAGAAGTTACAAGAATATCTAGTTAAATCTTCAGCTTCTCATTTCAACTTGTAAGATTTGTTTTTCAGGAAGATTGAAATCCAATGGAGACCACCCTAAGATTATATTTACTGATTTCCTCTTCACCCACAATCTGTCATGCCATTCTTGCTATTGTTACAGAACCTGTTTGAGAGGAAATAACTGGAAATACAAGGGATTAGAAAGAAAAATTGTCATGGGATGTTCTTGCAACAAAAACATCTCATGAGCTAATAAATTATCATGATTATGATCCTGATGATATTCCATATTATTTATAATAACTGTAAAAGTAGCATTTCTACTTTATAAATGTGATGGGTCTGGGAATCCAACATATCCAGGGAGCTCTAATTGTAATCTCAACAGATCTAGAATATGCCATCTGCATCTGGAATATAAGTTTCTTCTAAATATGTAGACACTATATTTTCGTATCAGAGAAGACTCACTGAAATGATATCTGATTTAGATCTGATACATTTCAGTGGATTTATGACAACTTCTGGATCTACTCCTAGCACTTTATTTGGAAATATTGTTAAAATTGTAGAGACCATAAATTTGCATTGTGTTCCACTGATAACCTTTTGTAATAAGAAACCAATTAACAATATGTTCCATTTAGGGTTGCATAGCTGCTTCATAACATGGTTGTAAATAACACGCCACATCTATTCCAGCATAATGAAAGTATAAAATGGAGAGTAATTATTTATACCAGAAAATAAAGCCCTACAATGTATGATCCCAAAGTGGGATTCATAGAAGGAAGGATATTTTTCTTCATTAAATCATCTAAATGTCCCAGATTGATTACTGTATTTTGAAAACTAGATTCAATGAATTTTACCAAAAAATGTAGAAAATATACTTAAAGCACAACAAATATAAATCAAATTCCAAGAGTTCTGTAGATTTTGCAAAAAACATGCAAAGAAAACATAAACTGAATAACACACATACACACACACACACACACACACTATATAGTGTATGTATGTATATGTATGCATATACTGTGTGTGTGTGTGTGTGTGTGTGTACTGCAGATATGTGTGTGTGTTATATGTACACAAACACACACAAACACATTCCCTGTGGTCTAAATATATCTAGACTAACAAAATCAAATCATTTTTATCCTGTTTTGGCAGTAACATTGTCCTTAGATTTTCTTGCTAGGAAACTTACTTAAATGAATGTCAAATAAATGAAATCTTAAATGGTAATTACATTTTTTTCTCCTTCTTTCTGTGGTTTAATGTACAGATTTCATTATCTGGTGAAGTCCAACGACATTGACCTGGTCAAGAAAGTTGAAGTTGTCCTTGATTCTGTAGAAATGTAGTGCTGCACTATTTAGAGATAACGTATTTATTTGCTTTTCTTCATGGACAGCATAAGAGAGTTTTGCTTACTTACCTTGGTGGAACAGAAGATAGGATGCAGTAATTGTAATTGCAGACTTCTGCTAACAAGCCAGCTGCCTGTAATTTGGCAGATCGAAT
>JAOYMU010000010.1:34570172-34584167 GCA_025802295.1 Psammodynastes pulverulentus
CAACCCTGCGGTGTACCAGTGTTAAGAATAAGGGCTGAAGAGGTATGATTACCTAGTCTGACCCTCTGTGAGCGGCCAGACAGGAAATGTATGGGAAAGAAAGAAATAGCATAAAGCAATGAATATTCTGAAATATATGGCAAACTAATTTAAAACATTATAACAGGTGACAATACCCTTTGGATGATCTTAGAAATGCAAAACAAATCAGTCATGGTTGGTTGGAAAACACCAGGTCTGTGGGCTAGGCTGGGAATTTAAACTTTTAAAATGTTAATCTTTTTGTTGGGTTTAATACTACCATCAAAGTTAAGCAATTTCAAATCCCATTGACTTTCAGCAGGAGACAACATTTATAACTTTTGAATGAGACTGTATTCCTAGGTAAGCCATAGCAGATATCCTATTGCTTATCTCAAATAAATTGCAACATTAACTTTAGCAGGCGGATTATTTCTTTATTAGGTAACTAAACGCTAACAATTATTTGCTTGGTAGATATAAATTAGTACATTTCAAACTGTTTGAGGAAAATTTAATTATTTGTTTTCTTTTGTTGCTGTTACCCACATATATGTGGGAAGTAGATCTATAATTAAACTAGGAACTCAAATACTTTACACCGCAAGTGAACGCATGGAGAATTGTTGCTCTGAGATGCTTATATCTGACATCAATTATGGAATTTTTAATAAAGTTTGGCTCAAACATTCTTTGATTTTCCAATGTCTGTAGGAACAGATGTGATGTGACATCAGAAGAGAAACTAAAAATATTATGTATTTTTAGACCTACGAGTATATTCTAAATGTTACAGGTAGTTCTCAATTTACAACCATTTGTTTAATAATAATCTGAAATGAGTCATGGTGGTGCAGTTGTTAGAGTGCAGTACTGCAGGCTACTTCTGCTGACTGCCAGCTGCCTGCAACTTGGCAGATCGAATCTCACCAGGGTCATCCTTCCATCCTTCCGAGATTGGTAAAATGAGGATCCAGATTTTGGGGGGCAATATGCTGATTCTGTAAACCACTTAGAGAGGACTCTAGAATACTATGAAGTGGTATAAGTCTACATGCTATTGCTATTGCTATTACAGTGGCCTTGGAAAGGGTGCTTTATGGCCCATAAAACACTTGTAGCTGTCAGAACACATTGAACCATCCCCTTGTGTTGTCATATGATCTTGATCTGAGTGCTTGGCAATCTGTACAGTCTTACAACCAGTTGTCAAGTGCCCCACAATCATATGATCATCATTTGCAATCTTCTCTGCCTCCTTTCCCAGAAAATCAACTCTCTCTCTCATCTCTGAGAGCTGGTTGAAATGGCTGCTTGCCAGAAGGGAATCTCAGAGCTGAAAGGGGAGTGAAAATGCTACCTGCCAGGAGGAAAGTTGGAGCTGAAAGAGTAGAACAGAACAGAACACAACAGAACAGAGCACTTAAAATACTTAATGGAACACTTAAAATACTAGATAGAATATTTAAAATTCTTAATAGAATACTAAAAAACTTAATAGAATACTTAAAAGGGGAGGGAAAGTGCTGCCTGCTGGGAAGGAAACTCAGATGGAACTGAGATTCCTTCTGGCAGGCAGCCCTTTCACTTCATGTAATTAATGACCCATGAGATTGCTTAACCATCTCAATTGGGAATACCAGGATTACAGACATTAGGTAAAGAAAACATGTGGGAGTCTTGCTTAACAATTGCTTCCCTCAATAACTAACTTTCTGTTCCCAATTCTGGGACTGGTCACAATGAAGAAATGAAACTTGGGGTCTGTCTAAGAAAAAATGAGATATACAAACAAAATAATAATAGTAATAATTGTTAGATATTTGGTTAGGACTTGAATTATTAAGTTTACACCAGTCTTACTCTGTGAATCTAACTGTAGATTATTCACATGTAATAATAAAAATTGTGTGAATCAAGTAAAGCTGTCTTTTGCAATTGACTGGTGGTGAGTTTATCAATACCGGGGATGTTCAAATGGGATGTTCCAGTTGTTTTGGGATTACACTCATAGTGCCTATTACTATTGGCACTATCTTTGCTTTCTTTCACCATATTCATTCTATTTCTATTTGCAAGTCTTTGTTTTTGTCATTATAAGTATTATTGCAAATAATACTAGTAATAATCATAATAATACATTCTTCATTAGGAGAGATCAAGCAGGACAGCATTTGATACACCATCTGCAGCTTTTATCACAATTTGATGGATTGCTCTAAACAGTATAGCAGTTAAAGAACTTAGAATCAAGAACAAAAAACAAGTCCGTCTTTTATAATGGAAAAATGTTTTTTTTTTAAAGAGAGTATAATTGTACATTATGAAAGTAAAGGACACCTCAGGTCAAAGATGTTATATATTCATAAGACATAATTCATTGGAAGAAATTGAAAGTGTGTCAACAACATTCTGTCAGAGGCCAGAATGTTTGCAAAAAAGTGCTACTGTTATGATGCTACTGTCTCTAGTGTGTTGAATCTATGATTTCCCCGGACAAATGATACGGCAAACAGAGCTGATGAAATGTTAGAGAAGATTCTTAAGTAGTAAAGGGGAATCTTAAAATGTCAGAATAGGACAACACAGATTGGTATCATTACTTTTGAGGTTAAAGAACTAAGAGTAATAAGGTTATCTGTCTCACTTTTCATGAAGGAAGTTTTGAAATGTTCACTACTATTAATGGGAGAGAAAATAATCCTCAAATGAAGACCTCTACAAAATTATGATAAAGATGCAAAGCTTTTAATTAAGCTTACATGTACGTAATTTATTTTATCATTCATTAAAATGGAGTGTGGATGCCTGCAGCAATAATAAAGCTGCATATTAGCAACAAAATTGACCCTGAGTCAATACATAAACCAGGGGACATTGCAAATGTACATAAAGGAGACGTTTGATCGGAAACCCATAGATAAATGATAGATAGATGAAAGGGGAAGGGAGGGAGGGGGGTAGATATAATAAGATTTTATTTGCAAGTCTGATGCAATTCTTGTAGGAAGCAAAAGATATGAACAAATTTAAAAAAGCGAGCAAGGAAAACAAGCAGTTCTGAAAAATCTTGAAAGATTAAGTCTCAGGAAACAACTATTTTAGAACAGTTGTTCATTTGAGTCCTGAACTGCTGAGTATAAAGAAACATTCTTGTGTTGTAGGTCTTTATTCTCTTCTGATACTGTTTTGTAACATTTGCAGCAATGAGTCAAATGCCTTAGGATCTATTTCTCCTGCCTGGAATTTATGCATAGATCTGCATGATTTAGTCAGCATTTCTAGACAAGCTGTTCATCAGGGAATGTGGATATATTTTAAGCATAAACATGAAGAATCTGCAAAAAAAGGGTAAAAAACAGTCAAAATGGCAGAAGCCCTGACTATGTTTTTATATGTGCCATTTCCATCATCTGTTTATGGCTTCCATCTTGATATTTTTGACCTCCTTCTGTAGATGAGCCTGCCGAATCACAAAGTGCACAACCAACTCTGTTAAACATTCAGTAGAGATAAATCCCCAAATGCTATAACCCTAGAGAAGTCTTGCATAGATGAGGGGCCCCCAACCTGTAGGCCATGGCCCACTAGTGGGCTGTGGGGGGATTGCAACCAGGCCGTGGAAACAGCCAACAACTGCACAGACACATGCATCCTCATTTGCACGAGCAGCAGGTGAGCGCATGCATATGTGCTCTATTTGTGTGAGGGGCAAATGCTTGTGCATGCTGCTTGTGCAAATGGAGCTAGGTGCACATGCACTTGTCAGCCACTCACACAGAACCATCCCCTCTCACACAAATATACACACATGCCAGTCCGCAAAGCTGGCAACGTTGGGGAATTCTGAAATAGAATGGTCACTGATTTCATTGGAGTTTTAATTTGGCAAAATGTTTATAACCTTTGCTTGTAACTTTATTTATTTATTTATTTATTTTGGTGATGGGTGAACTCCATTATGACTGACATCCCTTTGTCCATTATTCCCTTGTATGTTCTTTATATTTTTTTAAAATGTTTTATTGTAATTAATAGGTATAGTGGTTTTAAATATTTATTCGTTGTTTTTAGCTCTGTTACATGTTGCCCAGAGTCAGTTTTGGCAAAATGAGTGGGCTATATAAATTGGATTAATTAATTAATGTAACTAAATAAATAAATTTCACTTATATGGTTGCTCATTTGACATGAAAACCATTCTTAAGAGAAATAACCAATAATAATAAACAAAATATGCTAAACAAGTTGCATCAAAAATGATTCAAACAATTAGAACAATCAAAGAGGATTCATCAGATTTCGAGACTCATGATCTATTCAAACAAAAACTAAACCATTGTTTGTATATTTACTAAGCAGACAATTATCTAGTTTACTGAAGTCTGTGTAAAGCTTCTGTCTAAAAGATGTATAGTTTGTAAGTCTTTATGCCAAATATTGTGGTAGGCATAAAAAAAAAATCCATGATTTCTTTTAAATTTGAAATTTTGAACATTATAATGCCAGAATTTTACAAACAAAATTCTAAGGATTCCTCCAGTTCCTTGGAATTTTGTTAATTAAGTATCAAGCTTCATGGAAACAGAGCTTGCTATCATTTTCCCTGAAAATGCCAGAGAATTCCATTGGGAACTAAAAGTACTACACTCCCAGTTTGTGCATAGAAATGTATATAACTTTAACAATTTTCTGTTCACTGAGAGGTAGGGTGAATTATTTTTCTGAACTTCTCCAGGAGAACCTCTTCAAAGATCTTGCCAGGACAGAGTTCTCCTGTTTGATTCAGAAGACAATGGAGCAGACAAATCTTAATTGGCCTGGTGATTATCTATATTATTTTAGTCAATGTTGTCTAAATCATTATTGCTATGATATGCTCACAGATTTATTGGATAGCTATTTATGATCATCTGTACTGTATCTTTAAATATTGAAATTTATTTTCATTTTATATGGTTGGAGCCATTTTGTGCACAATCCTCTGGATATGGCTGGCAAAATAAAGGCTGATATTTGAAGTTCATCTCAAAATATATCCCTAGATGCTCGTCAAATGAAGAGGGTTTTATTAGCAGGCCAGTCAACGTATACATTTCATCAAGCTAAGTTGAAAAATATTTGTGTCTATATACCATCAAACTAGTCAAATGTTATCTGCCTAATAAAACATTATTAGTTCAATATTCTGAAGTAAACTATTTTAGAAGAAAATAGGGAAAACTTCTGAATTCTTTGGTTGGAAGAAATCTCCTTTTTTTCCCCCACTTTACAGGGCTAATCCTGGTGTTGTTTCTAGCCTAATCTTTATTGCCCCGCTTACAGAAACTGCCTCTTGGTTATCCCATATAATAGCTAACGGTTCTTGGCAGTACGCCCAGACTAACTGTCACCTGAGCTCCACCCAGTCACATGATCACCCAGCCACACCCACGCAGCTGGTCATTAGGGCAGAGAACTGGTTGTTAAATTATTTGACTCCCACCACTGAATAAAATGTATGATATGTAGAAAACCAACCCTGTTGATTAAGTTGAATTTTAAGATAAGGAAAGGTTCCTTCTAACCTAAAATGCTATTTCCCTTAAATATATATATATATATTCCAGTCATCTCAACCATGAATTTAATTATATTCCACTTATTTTTCATATTAGAAATAAACACAACACTGAATATGACACTGAATCACAGTTTGTTTAGTTTAGTTAATTTATAGATTAAAGAGAGACAATATATTAAAGCATAGTTTAAGGGTACATCTGCATTTGACCTGCCCATGTCAGGCACAAAGAATCCGGGTCATTCATTAAGTTCCTTGTAAAGATTTATTGCCTATACATAAGAATCTAGTCAAATACTTGTCAGCACTAAATTGGCACTATGTAAGAGTCAATGGAATTCAAGAGGGGCTGGATTTGGAATATTTTTGGACACAACAATTCTAGGCTGAGCCTCTCTTGACTCCACCCCCTAAGCTCCACCTTTTCTCATACATCAGGGTCACAATCAATTCTTTGAAGAGTGTCCTTTGAATTTTCTTTCTACTAGGTAAAACACCACAGTGAGCCAGTGTGGACATTCTTATATGTGTCTAATAACTTGCAGTTCTCATAGCTGCCTGAAAAAGACATTTCAACAAGAGGGAGAGTTAGTTTGCCGCTCTCATCTAAAGTGATTTACCTTGGTCCCCCATGAAGATAATAATCTACTTAGAAGCTGGACATATTGTTAGGAAGATTCCGACATTTGTTGACAAATAAACAAAAAAATGAAAATTGAAGAACACTATCTTTTCGCGGATGTGAATTATAACATTTCATTTTTATGTATAAACAAACAATCACATAGGATGCCTGTAGGAGCAAATTAATACTATTGCATTAGACTGCATTTGTAAGCACAAAGCTTGTGAATGCAATGAGAAACAATATTTATTTATTGGCAGATAGATAGATAGATAGATAGATAGATAGATAGATAGATAGATAGATAGATAGATAGATAGATAGATAGGCAGATAGGCAGATAGGTAGATAGGCAGATAGGCAGATTGATTGTAAGTATGGATGCGTATTTGTTTGTGTTTTAAAGTGAATGTTGAAAATTTAACTGATATGAGAAAGCCAACAAACGGGTAAATTTAATGACTATCAACAATGTAAAGTATTTTGACATTCATTAAATTTGCTTGTAATTACTGACAGTTGGACATAAATGTCAAAATCAGTAATTATGTGGCTATTCATTATAACATTATACTGTACCCTCCTTTACATAACCTGCTGCTGTTTTGGCATAATAGAATTCACAGTTTGTGTTCAAAGTGGCCTTGGCCACTGGAGAGATAGTTGCTGTCATGCCAAAAAAGAATTCGAGATCTAGTTTTTAAGTCCTCCTTGACAAAAGGAGTCTTCTGGATCTTGGTCAATGTCTCTACATTATTTAACTATATAAATCAACAAAACATTTTTTAAAAAACAATGCCTTTCTAGTTCTTGGAAACTGAATGAGAAATTTATTTAAATTCACCTATTTAAGGGGGGAAATGAATGGCTCTCAGTGCAATTTGCTCTACTCAGAAGTCAGCTTTCTGAAAGTAGATCTGTTGAACAGGTTGAAGGTGCAAGTTGAATGGTTTAATATATGAACATAAATGACAAAAAATAGAGGACCAATGGATGAGTTCTTAATTTTGTGGGATTCAGCACAGAAGTTTCATCCTTCAGGGTATCTGATTCAGCATTAGTAAATGGTAACTGAAACCATTTTTTGCTGCTAAATATTAAATTTGAGCATTAAAACATTAATGTACTCCATGCACAAAAACATTGGGATAGTCGTCCTGATTTTACATTTGCAATAGCAGGGAGAGGGAGATGCCATAAATAGGGCTAGATAGTTCTTTCTATCAGAAGATGGTAGCTTATCAGCTTTACTGTACTATGCTGTTAATGGCAATCATTTTTGTAACAAGAAGAAATCTTCATCTGCAGAGTTATGGTATAATAACATTTCTTAACTGTATTTCTCCAGGTTTTATTTTGCACAGTGTGAATTGTAATCCTGAGGGTTTATTTTTTAAACAAATTGGATGTTAAATTTAAGCAATTGTGGAATGGGAAAATGATGCAATTTTAGCCTTGGTTGCAAAGTCTTTGAGTGAGAATGTTCTGATTCCCCAAGCAAAAAACATCTTTTTGTTATACCTTTTTAAGATCTTATGTTCACTGTTGGAAGAAAAATTGCAGTCTTATTAAGAGCACAGTACATGAATATTCCAGTGTGCCATATACACCTTATGGAGGTGGATTTATAACTTTCTCCTGGTTCCTTTGAGATTCAAAAGTTGATGAGCTACAAGAGAAACTCAAGAAAATATGAAGTTAATCCTTAATTTTGGGTTGAAATTTTGCAGACTTTATCACTGATACCAAATTCATTCATTTTAATTATTATTTCTTCAAAGACTGTGTTGTCTTTTATTCTGCTTAGATACATACGTTTTTAAATATCTTTCTGTAGTCTAAGCTTCAATCTTTTTCTTGGATAAGACTAATTGAAGTTAAATGGACTAATATTTAAGGAGATATGCAGAATGTTCTGGAAAAATGTTATATTTTACTAATTTTGAGTGTAAAATAATTGTGGGCAAAAAGCACAGATTTGGGGTTAATCTTAAAGTTAAGCAGAGTCTGGACTGTTTAGTACATAGATGGAAGTAGTGGGAACTCCAGAGTTGTGAAGTAGATAAGGAAGTTGAAAGCACAGCTCAGAAGAAGGGAACTGCAAGCTATTTCTGTATTGTTGCTAAGAAAGTGATATAGATGTATCTATGAAGTCACCAGGAGCTCTACTGAAAGTTGACCTGACCTGACTTTTTAAACAATCTTATAGATTGGATAGAAGAGTCTAAAGAAAGGTTACACAAGACTGAACTTGAAAATATGTTAAAAGATGTATGAGAAAGTTGGAATAGAAAACATTAGCATTACCAAAGATAATCACAAAGTGTTTGATGTTTTTGACGTGAAGTTGGGTTATGAGAATTTAAAAACTGAAGGATTATTAATCAATGTTGCAGACTGAACCATTTCTGTAAAAGCATGTAGATGCTATACTTAAATATGGGACTGCATGTAAAGGATATTCTAGGGCATTATATTAATGGTTTTGCAATTGTATATTTGATATGTGTATATTTGAAATGTGTTTAGAATTTCAGAGAGATTTCAAGTGAGCCAATTCAAAGACTTTCATTCCAGGAAAATAATGGATATTTTCTATATAAAGCTCTCTTACATGAGCTTCAAAAAGCCTCTTGCTAGCAATGTCTCAGCTATTTACCAGAGCCTACAGCACATTTTGGTTTCTTGGGGATAATTTATAATTAAAAAAAAATGTTAGGGTATATTCAAAAAAGGTAGGGTAACCACATTTAATTTTTTTTTTTATTGAAATCAGGTAGCGGAAGCCATCCAAATGTCCTTTCTAAATGCGCTACGATTATTTATTTATTTAAGATGTGCAAAAGAGTGACTTGAAAGTATTTGTGGGCTCTTTCCTATATAAGGCTAAGAATAGTTTTGACAATTAGTTTAGTAATTTTAATTCCTGTTTTAGTAAGTGTATATATTTATTAGTGTACTTCTTTTAGGATGCAGAAAGTGGCTCAAAATGGATTTAATATCTGTTGTAACAAAAATATATGAGACGAAATACCAGATGTCATTCCCTCAACCTTTTACAAAAAGCAAATATTCATTTGCATTAGTTTTGGTAGTCATTGTCCATATAATAATTTACTAGTATGGAGAATGACCCCCCCCCCAAATAATGGAAATTAATATTTGCTTTTTGTAAGAAGTTGTTTACGGGAAGCAACACTAAAAATAGATTCAATGGTGTACTGAAACACTATAATACAAATTCACATTTTTCTTCCAAAGATACTACAGAAGTGATGATGTTCCATAGCATGTGAGGGAAGGCCCCAGAATCAATCAATCAATCAATCAATCAATCAATCAATCAATCTCCCATCTCTGTTAGCTTGGCCCAAATACTTTGTTGGGAGCAGGTGTCTGCAACACTCATGTCTAGCTATCTCCCTACTTCCAAGGAGACATGCCTAGGACCAGAGCAGGGCAGGAATGGTTGATTTGTGGACTTAAATCTAAAAATTATACGTATGCATTTTGTGGTATTCTTCTGACTGGTGTTCCCACTGGTGCTCTTACCGGTGCCTTTGAATTGGGTTTGATACCTAGCGACTGTATGGATGGATGCTTGCTATCTTGGCTGTCTTTAGAAAAAAGGCCCGTAGTATATTAATTCTGAACACTTTTAATGTTTTCTTACCAGTGTCATACATTTGAATATCAGAAAAGTGCAGGAACAACATAAGGTGAAGTTGTGCTTTGTTTAAAATTTTACAGAGGTTTGCTTTTCAGAAAGTGAATTTGTCATGCTTGATATTGCTTTCTCTGCATTACTCAGAGAACAAATACTATTTTATCTTCTTTGAATGGGCTTTTGCAAAAAAAGAAAAAAAATTGTTCAGCATCTTTACTCAGTCCTTGAACAGCTGTATTTCCGAAAGCTACACTGAAAGAGTTAGGCTCAGGCTAACAGAATTATATCTCACTGAAATCAAGCAGACTTGGATGGTGGCCAGAATAGAGATGGGAGTGGTCTGAAAGGAAATTTGGTTGGTTGTTTGGGAGTTTTCTGAAATCCAGATTATAAACAAGAGTCAAGGAAGAGACTGATTGAAGAAGCCTATTGCACAAAGTATCAAGTTAATATTTCTTAGTACTTAAATCAGGCTTCTTTTTAAAATGACAACCCAGTCTCAATATTTGCTCAGTTTTTCCGGGACTCTACTTATGTTCAGATCAGTCAGATAAGGATAGCACCTCTCAGTGCTTCAGATTAGTCCAGTGACAGTCTTTCTGCATAGCTATTTGTGCACGTCCATGATATTTGTGATATTTGTACTATTTACATGCCAGTGAAATTCTCCATCGCAGGTTGCTAATCCTAACGTAAACTGGAACGAACCACTTTAGGAAAATGTCTTCAGTTTTCAGTGTTGTGCTGTCATGAATTGTAGATAAACAATTTCCATTATTCCAACACCACTTTGCTATCAAAAATGCATACGTTAGTAGGCATGAAATTTGCCTGATTTGATGCTACAAGAGAGAGAGAGTGAGTGCCACAAAAGCTAGGGTTTTAGACTCTCCTCCGTTAATTAAGAACTGGCTTTGGAAATTGTCCTGGCACCAAACAAATTTTCTTTTACGAAGTTCAGCATTACACCTAACCTGTGCCTCTGCGTTTGCTTAAAACATCACACTTAAAAGTAAAAAGAACACGAAGCCTTCTGTATATAAGGGCAAATGATAATCTAATGCTGATTATTCTAATAGTACAATCTTGACTTCAAATGCCAAAAATGCCTTCAAATTTTAGATGGAAGTGTTTTGATATAAATTTCACTGAGCCATCATGGAATGTTAAAACCTATCTCTCAATCTTTTGTGCAATATCTTTTCTTTATTTCTGGTGCTTTTAAGGTTAAATAATATTCTATTTGTATTAATGTTCCAATGATAACATTTAATAATTTTAAGCTTGTATGTATGTATATTAGCTAACAGTGAACTGGTTTCTGTACAGCATGGTGAGAAATGTTTTAAAAATTGCACTTTGTAGGATTTACAGATTTGTAATTTAAACCTTTTTAAAATGCTTGCATACTTTGTACATAAAATGATTGTCAAATTAGCTTTGTATATAACAAGGTTTGAAGCCAATTAAATTTTAAAAATGGACCTATGACTAGTCTCTTAATGAATGATAGAATTGTTTCCTATTTCCCAAAATACAGTGGCACAAACCGGATACAGGCTCATGGGCAGAATTCAGATGTCCATATGGACTTTATAGCCAGTACCCTTCATTCTCCTGGAGAAAATAAATTCAAATGGAGGCAGTTCTGAGCATGTTCAGAGGAGAGATTGGAGTATGACTGGATGGGTGCAGTCTTTCCCTTGCCTGAAAAGAAGCTTAATTTATATGTTTTTACTGTGCTTTGTGGACTCTTTTAAGAGTAAAGCATTGCAAATTACAGAAAATATTAATTTTAGGCAAGAAATCAAATTGTGCCTTTCAAAAACACATTCTGATCCTATAATTACCTTTTTAAAAAAGCAAACTGCAATGTTTTCAGCTGGGAGGGAGGAGCCAGATCACTGTGCAGGTGGCAGTGGCCAGACATTTTTATTCAAACAGGTTTGGGAAGTCATTGTCTCTCCTCCCATGGAATAATAGGTGCATAATAGCACAGAGCAGGGTTTTTGCAAGGTATGAACAACCTTTGTGGATCCCTTACAGTTGTAAACCGTAAGGGATCAATTGTAAACCATAGTCCTTTGCCACCAACTCACACTGTGGAAACTCTTAAGGACACTGGAGGGAAAATAAATCTAGTTGTGCTCATTGCTGGATATGTTTAGGAAATGTTCATTTCAGAAACAGCATTTTGTTGAACTTGCTATGAATGATTTCAGAAAGGACACCTTTTATATTTAAACAAAAAAAAAAGCACATCATTAAATACTAGTTCATGGATTTCATTAAAAAAAATCTGAGCAGTTGGCTTGGGGGAGTGGACTCTGCAAAGTATTCTATTTATTTCATTTACAAAGGGACAAAAGCCACTCAGTTGAGAGTCAGACAGCATACAAATTTAACAAATTATTACTATATAACCCAACAATGTAAAATCACAGCTGGCAGTTCCTTAAATGGTATTGGTTTTCTAATGTATTGATTGTGAATAAATCCAGATGTATGTATCTAAAGAGACTTCAAACAGGATGAATTAGCTTTATACAATATTCCCCTAAAACTGATTTAAAACAACTTTTATCCCAGTTCTTGAGTACACATCTTTGGTAAGGAGAAAATCAGAAAGGTTTAGGTAATGGGTCTTTTATTAGTCACACCACAATACATATGTTCTTGGACTCTTCCAGAGCCTTTATTTATATATTTTTTATCATTCTACTTACTCTGTACTTTTCCCTTGTTCCATTCCCATTTATGTGCCTACCCTTAAGGAACTCCAGGACTGCAACATAAGCTTAGTGTTTGCACATTACCATTACATAGTAACCCAAATGCAATTCTACTGCATTGGCATTTTTATTTTTGTTTTATTTTTGATAGTCATTTACATTTAGCTTCGATCTGAAATTACTCTATCGCTTCTTAACAAAGAAATTATTCGAACAATGATTCCAAAATGTTACCTTGCAATCTGTTAAAAGACAATTTAGTCCCTGCCAACAATATAATTGTTTTTCTTCACATATCAGAATTGCTACTACAGACTGCTGCAATTCAGAGATGAATTTAAGCTCTTTAAGATCCTTGAAGTTACAATAGCCAAAAAGCCGAGCTGGAGTCGAAAGATGGCTGAAATGTTGCTGTTATTAAGTGGCTTTAGGAAAATAATCCTCTCAGATCCTCAGATGTAGGCTTGAAAGTAGGTCCCTTGTAGTCCAAACTATTTATCCACTCTGTTAATGTCTTAAGCTATGCTTGGGAAACACTGGAGTTGAGGCTCACTAAACACTATAACCTTGGATTAGGGAACCTGTCTGTCCATAAATATTTGTTAATAAAAGGAAAATATTGCAGCTCTTCATTTATAATAACTCTTTATTAGTATTTTCCAGAACTCAATTTTTCTGTTGCAAAAGACTGCCGTTAAGATGTGGAAAGATGCGATCATTATGACAGCCCATCCTCGGGCCCTCTGATACATGGCATTTTTTTTTCCCCTAGCCATTTTGGGGAGCGCAATTCTGCATAAGAGAGGACTCTTGGAAAAATAATTACACTTTCTGGAAGCACTCAGTTAACAGGAAACTGAAATCCGTTCCATACTCATGTTCTGTTGGGGCACTTCCTCTGCATAGAAAGACAACATTTGAATGATTACTGACAAGTTTAAAATGAATTGTTGGAAATCAGTACTAGTTTCACAGACATTTCTACGTTCAGAAATTCTGACAATTCATCTGTTATATGCTACTGGAGAATGTTTAGTGAACACAAAACATCTATCACTTATACACATACATTCCTATCACAAGTCCTCTAACAGCAATCAGTATCACTTCAGAATTAAGCGGCATGTGAATATTGCTGATTTAAGAAAAAAAATCTCAACTACTATTGAAGTGCTATGCGGTGTCTTCACTTGAGAGGTTAAGCAAGCAGTTAAGACTGAACAATAAGGATAATGAAAGAAATACTGGTCTGAATGGTTCAGTGAAAAGGATGACGTGGGAGGAAATCCTCTTATTAGTATCTACTAATGTACCGTATTTATTCGAGTATAATGCGCACACGTGTATAACGCGCACCCCTAATTTTCGATTAAAAATCGGTATAAAA
>JAOYMU010000010.1:34586423-34599027 GCA_025802295.1 Psammodynastes pulverulentus
GAGTCCGTGTCACGTGGTCCGTCTCGACCAATCGCGCGCTATCATTTCCGGGTTTTTTTAGCGCGACGACGGGGGTGCGTTGCGGCACCTTTCTTCGGAGAAGAAAAGCCCTGCTTAGGCCCAATACTCTTCTCATAAATTATTTAGATGAGGAGATAAAAGGGGAACTCATCAAATCTGCAGGTAACACCAAGTTGGCGGGAATAGCCAACATTCCAGAAGATAGGCTCAAGATCCAGGAGGATCTTGATAGACTTGACAACTGGGCCCTATCCAACCAAATGATATTCAATAGTGAGAGTCAAGTCAAGTTTTACAATTAGGCAAGAAAAAACAAATGCACAAGGATAGAGAAGGTGGTACCTGGCTCAACAAGCAGTAACTGCAGGAGGAACCTAGGAGTCCTAGTGGGCAACCACTTAAATATGAACCAGCAATGTGCTGCAGCTGCCAAAATAACCAAAACAATCCTAGGCTGCATTAACAGAGGGACAGAATCAAGAACACATAAAGTGTTAGTGCAACTTTATAATACCTTGGTTAAGACCACACTTGGAATATTGAATCCAGTTTGGGTTGCCACAATATAAAAAAAATATGTTAAGAGACTGGAGGCTAAAGTATATGAAGAATGGTTGCAGGAATTGGGTATGTCTAGTCTACTTAAAAGAAAGACTAGGGGGTGGTATGATAGTAATGTTTCAATATTTGAGGGGCTGTCGTAAAGAAGAGGAGGTCAACCTATTTTCTAAATTATCTGAAGGACAAGAAGCAACGGATGGGAACAATCAAGGAGACAACCAACCTAGAAAGAAGTTTGCTGACAGTCAGAACAATCTACCAGTGGGATGGCTTGCCTTCAGAAGTTGTGGGTGCTCCAACACTGGAGGTTTTTAAGAAGAGGTTGGGCAGCCATTTGTCTGAAATGGCATAGGATCTCCTGCTTGAGCAATGAGTTGGACTAGAAGACAAGGTCCTTTCCAGCTGTGTTATTCTGTTGCTATTCAATGTCTCCAATCTCCAGTATTTGAAAGAGAACAAATAATATTCATTCGTTTGTTCAATTTCTATATATGCAGTGGGTACCACCTCCAATTGTTATTAATTTGTTTCTGCATTGACTTCAGGATTTTAGCTTTGGCAGGAAGCCAACCAAAGAGGCAAATACTCCAGTCTGAAGCTATGCTGGAACCGTACCCAGCTTCTAACCCACTCCTCCCACTCTATATCATGGTAAAATGAAGAGGACATTTTGCAAGGTGGCATCTAGGTTATGACAGCCTCTTCAAATAATTGGTGCCCTCATCATTGCTATCTGATTAGGATGTATTTTCTTGAATAACAGATTGATCTTTAATACACAATTGTGAATGACTTTTCTTTATTGTAAACTGCCTTGATTCTATTTTGGCAGGGGAAAAATGCTAGTTTTCATGAACACAACCTAGAGACCATTATGTACCTTCAATTCCACGAATAAACCATGCTGCTGAAAGCAAGACTATGTCCTTTGACTCTATTGTCTTTTCCTTGAGAAATAAACATGGTAATTTGATACTTGCACAGATGTACTTATACACTATTGGAAATTATTTGTGTACAGTTGTATTTATGCAACCCCAGTGATCAATATTGAGATATTGGGTAGTTTATTTTGTTTGCTACTTGAGTCACGCAGGATTGCATGGCAAGATTATAATTAGTGTTATGTTATCCCACCATCCACTGATTCCACACCCGTTGCGTTGCGTTCATGAACGGTTCTGTGCCATAGAAAGAATTTCTCCTCCTGGGGAAATAATACATTTCAAGCATTCCTAATGTTACTATGGTTCTCCTTCTGTGTTTTTGCAGATAGATAGCTTGCCATCAACACTCCAGGCTCTGTAGCTACCCCTGCCTTTCTACCCAGTGAGGATTTGGAACAATGCTACCTTTTGTTCTCCTCTTATTTGCCTCTGGGCCTACAAATATTAGCTCAATGAATTTCCTCTGCTGAGCTCAATTCTCACCAATATTCTCATTATCAAAGTCCATAGGGGGTACATGCCAGATGCCGGAAGCCACTCCTGTTCTTTTGTTCGTTTGTTTCAGTGGTTAACTCTGCTTTTCTTCTGACATTGTGTAGGATCCCTGGTGGGTTGTGGGTTTTCCACAAACAATGTCTACACTGTCTTGGCTTTTACTTAATTGAAAATGAACTTACTTTGCAAATAGTTAAGGATGATTGTTATTGGCCTCTCTGGCCACATTAGGGAAATCACACTACCTGGTTTGCTCTACAGTGTCAGATTTAAAGCAGAACATGGGTCAAAATGTAAAGCTTTTACTGGGTAAGTGATTACAGGTTGCTTGTCCCCAAGAGTCTACTTCTGGATGCTACAGGCAAACACATGCCTCCCACTTTCTCTCTCTCCTAGTTTCCTTCTTTTGTCTTCTTATTTTTGTCTTTCTCTCACCAAGTAAAATACCTTTTTCTTTTTTCTCTCCCTCTTTTCTTTTCTCTTACAAATCAGCCAAACTATTTATTTTGGAGAATTTCTGAGATGTGATTTGGAGCAAAGCCATGGTTATTCTCGGCATTTTAGTTTCTCCAAAGGATTTCTAGACTCTAGAGGGGTGAAAAGGAAGTGGGGCAGAAAAGGACTACTACTACTAAATTAATTTCTCTTTTTAGAAGCTGTATGGAACTGAATTGGGGCCTCCAGGGGCTTTGGACAGATGTCGTGTCCTAGCAGCATGACTATGTTTGATCTGCACATCACAACATGAAATGTTACCTGGCTAATGTAAAAAAAATACAGAAATAAAAGGTTTACCTGTATAAACAAAGCTATATTGCAAAATGAAACTGAGTAGAATGTGGACCTATTTAAACCTCAATGTTTCACTTGAACAAGTATGACACCAAGTAACAAGTATCCTGAGAGTGGGAATTAACAAACATAGTAGCCTGATACTTTATTTGGTACAGAATCAGAACAAAACAATGTAGAAAGCACTTCTTGGGCAGGTAAGCCAATAATAGCAACTCAAACAATCCAGCTTTCTCAAACTATATGTCCATGCTCAAAGCAATGCTGAAGCACACTGCTAATAATTACTCACCATCGAAAGACAAGGAGATCTTTTAGAGTTCTAGTTAATAAGAAAAGTGTTGAAATGAAGTACTCACTTTACACCTTACTTAAATTTAAGGCAACTTATTCTATTACATAAAAGCTGTTACCCAAAAGTACATGGATGCTTTTGTTAAACAGTAGCACACAGTAGTAACAGTTCTTTGCTTCAAGCTCATAGAACATAATGGAAGGGTAGAATAATATGCATCAAAAGAAAATTACTATTTACATAGAGGAGTGACTAGTACATGATATGAGTTTTAGTTGCATTTTAACATAGTGGAGCATTTCATCAATGGAGTTCATTTCAATGACCTTGTTCACAGGCCTTTAACAGCCATTTCATTTAAATGAGAAACTCAGAGTTTGAATAGCCTCCAAAGGTTTCTACAAAAGTGGCTGTTGAATTGTCCTTTTAGGAGAAATTATGTAATGTACATGGCAGTAATCAGAGTGACCGTTATGAAATGAAATGAATTTCCTCTTAGCTGGATGGAAGCATTTAGCTCAGAGGTGGTATTTGACCGGTTCGCACCGGTTCAGCTGAACTGGTAGCAGCAAAAAACTGCCGCTCGGGCAAACCGGTAGAAAAAATTTGACTACCATTTCAGCCGAACTGGTAGCTAAAGTCCGCCCCCCCACGTGTGCATGCTTTCCCCTCCCTTCCGCACATGCGTGCACCTACCGGCACATGCCTACTGCACATGTGCATGCCGATCATCTGAGAGGACACTTTGATCCTCTCAGCTGATCGGCACACTTTTTTAGCTACTGGTTCGGCAACACTGGGAGGAAACCACTACTGATTTAGCTGCTTTGGGTGTTCTTGAAGAGGTAAAAGAAGTTGGACCTGGATCACCAGGAAATCCCACATCTACAAGCAAAATCAGGCAGTTCAGAAAAAAAAATTCCAGAAGAAAGATGGGGACTTATTTTTGGTCTGCCACTTGTGTTAAATCTTGTTTTTTGTCCAGCACAGACACAAACAGTTGCTAGTATCCTTTATGATTATGGCATGTTGAAATCTAGTACTAGGACATGAATTTGCAGAGGTCACTCTCAATCATCAACCAGTAAGAATAACCTTAACCCATTTGGTGTGTAAGTGGAGCACAAGGCAGTCAAAATAAACAGATGTCATTGATTGGTGGGTAAGAACTTTCAGGTGGCAAACAGGGAATGAGAGCTCAAGGCTATGGCATACCCGTATTACTTTAAAAAAAATTAAATGAAGGTGACTCAGAGGAATTCTTAGCTTAATTTTATTTTTATCTCCTGAATAAATCTACCTGGAGTGCAACTGTATGTGCAGACCTCAGTGTGAAAAAGGATGCGATCCATCTAAACAAATTTGGGGAAATCTGTTGAGCAGGTGTTGGAAATTTAGCAATAACAGTGACCACAGTAGCCACCCAGACTGAAATGTTTCCATTCCTATTTCAGTGAGCAGTTCCACTTAGTAGTGGAGAGTTCAGGTCAGTTGCAACTCCTGGGTTAAGGTGCTGCTGAAGTCATCAGAGCATATATAGCATCTCTAATAATGATGATATTCAGTCCCAGCTAGAATGCTGTGGAAGTGCTGCCCTGATGCCTAGAGGCCATCAGGATTTGTATGGCTAAAGCTAAATGGAAGAAAAATAGAATAACTGTCGATTAATCACATTCCTCCAATGTTGTCCAGGGTGGCCATCCACACACTGATGTCCTTCTGGATCTGTGTTACTGCTGGATGGACAAGTGGAGATGATCAGCAGGATTTTCCTCTGGTTTCATTTGATGTGTCAGTTGTGGCCATTTCTGGAGTGGGAGCTTTCACTACAGTCAGAGGTGGGCTGCAGTTTCATTGACAAGGGTTCACTGGTCATGAGTGCGCATGTGTGAGCATGCTTGCTTCACTTGCACACACCACTTTGGGGCTGAAATGCAGCTTCAAACAGGCAACTAATCAACTCAGGCAGCTCTGGTGAGTACAGCAGGGGCCTTGTGGAATTCACCTGGGCAGCGTGGGTGGGCGAAAAGTTAGTTAGTTATGAATAGCATAGCAGAAGGGCGGGTGGGCAGGCCCAGCCAGTGATCACAGCTAGGGGTTCGCCCGAACCTCTCCGACCATCTAGCAGCCCACCACTGACTACAGTGACTCATGCTCTTGTGACCTTATGGTTAAAGTTCTTGGCCTACTTGAGGCTGCCTTTGCAGACCATCTGGAAACTATACCTACTACAAAATGGACCCAATGGACAATTTGCTTCCAGTTTCCAATCTTCCATTCCTGGGGAAGATGGTATACAAAGTGATATGGCTTCAGTTCCAGAGGACCCTAGAGGAAGCAGATTATTTTAGGATAGGTTTTGGTATAGAAGCAGCATTTATCACATTTGTTAATGACTCAGGACAGAGATGAGATCATTACTCCCCACTAGTTCACTCTTTCCCAATGCTGCTCCTACTACTCTTTATGAGTCCCATTATTCCTACTCCTTGTGAGCGCTGTTAGAGACAATCAACACTTTCTGGCTGCTTTATTTCTACACACAAACATGTACCTTCTTCTCTTCTTCCCCCCCCCCCCTCAGCTTTTATAGCCAATATTCCCATGTTGGGTTGGGAGAGGGTTTAAAGACACAGAATGACAGCATGTCAGGTAATGGCTATTTTCTGAGCACATGTTGCATGATCTATGAAAAGTGCCTTCTCTGTCATGGCTCTTGCCTTGAGGAAAAATGTCCCCCATAAATTTATAATGCTTTCACTCAACATTGAACAAAATGCTAAAGATTTGGTTTTTCTCTCATGCCTTGGATTAGGATGGTGGTTGAGCTTCTTTCATTTGGTTCTTTGTTCTTAGGTCTTTTTGATTTTGTCTTCTGGTTTTCTTGTTTTTTTGTTTTATTTTTTTATCTGTAAGCTGCCTTGAATCCTTGTGGAGTTAGGTGGCCCTGAAATAGAAATAAAAATAAGCAAAAGTAAAAAAAATACAGCAGCTCATTTGTTGATTGGCACTAGTTGCTATGATGACATTAGACTTGTTGGTTTTTCACAGGGGTGCAATTCAACTGGTATAACAACCAGTTCGGTGAGTATGCGCTTTGCACACACTCAAAGGATTTGCAAATTATCTTCTCCTGCTACTTCTGGGTCTTTAACAGCTGATGTGCAGCAATCCACTGTGCTTCATGATACAGCTTAGCTTGAAAACCAGGATATAAAGCACTGCCTAGAGCCCAGGCGAATGGGTGGTCCCAACAGCTGATCATCAAAGTGAACTGGTTTACTCACATCTGATCCTCAGAGCTACCAGTACACCTGAACTGGGCGGAACCGGAAGAATTCCACCCCTGGTTTTGCACTCTTCCTAATAGGATTTGGCTGCAATTCAGAGGAATAGTTTTGATTTAGTATGGATTCTCAATGGAACAAAATAATTTTAATAACTGGTGTGAACTTTGGATGGAAACTGAATTTCAGAATGTATAGTTAACATAACTCAGGGTTCTCACTTCTCTTCCCTGCTTTCACAAATGGCTAATTTGAAAACGCTGCAGCAATGACAACTTGTTTCAATATAAACCAGTATAACATGCTGCATACTGTTTGTCAATGCTAATGCCTGTCCCATCTGTAGGTTAGACCGTCTCCAGATTGTTTAGCAAAAAAAAAGTTACAGAGGCTTGGAGTTGACAGGAGATGGCATAAGCCTTATAAGAAAAGACAGATTCAATCTGGGTTATTTATTCACACTTTCACATCTTACCAATTATGTTTTTGGATTATTATTATTTTTATTATTATTTTTGCTCTGACCAATTTCACATATGGAAAAGAATCCAGTCTGATATTCCAGGTGATACCAACTCAGACTGGCTCGGCTTTTAGACTTCAGTTAGCAAGCCATTTCATGCCTGGGCCAACTCTTAGATCATCCAACAGCTTGTGCATGTTAGTTGCAGCACCTTGTTACTTACGTAACTTTTCAAGTAGGCTGGCTTCCTCTGAACACATTGTTTAATCTGCTTCTTTTAAGACACGGCTGCCAAATCAAATAATACTGTGCTGAGGAGCTGCCTGGAAGGAAAAGTCAGTGAATGGATATCAAAGTCCAACGCCCTAGTCAGGAGAAAGATGTGCAATTGTTCTGTTCTTTTTCATTGTCACGTCATGGCCCAAGCTGAAATAGACCATGCCCAGACAAATGATTCCTTTTCACAGAGGAAAGAAGATAGCGAAGGAAGTTTTACTTCTATCTTTTAGATAAATAATACAATAAGTCATGTTGTAAATCTTCCACACCAGCTTTTTCCAAGCCAGGATAGACAAGGATTCAGAGCACAGGTGGTGATGCTAGCCTTTCTCATCATTTTGCTCCTAAGCCCAGATGGTCAACTGGAATTGATCCAAATGAATATGGATCTTCTTTTCTAAGTTAAGCATTATATGTTTTAGTTCAATATTCTTGTTTTTAATCCTGCACGTGGGCATTCTCCCTAATAGAAATGACTCACACAAAATCAATTCCTACTTGGAAGTTGGAACTTGAGTCCCCGGAGAAGAACTATCTTCTGTCAGCACCCTTGCAAAGTCAGCTACCCCACCAGAAATTGTCAGTGGAGCCGCACTCATTTTCTTGCAATTCTTAATTTTCAGTTATGCTGCCTCTTACCTTATGTAAAACCTGTACTTAAATAACATGGCCATTAAACATGAAATGAAATTAAACCTGTTAGAAAGCTACAGAACAAAGGATAGAGTAGGACTGAGTCAGGGGTCCTTGCCCAAGCAAGAAACTATTTAAGACCAGCACAATTAAAGATTGTGCATTGTTACAAGTTCATCAGTTTTGGCTTCAGTTTCAAAAGGAACACTGCAATAAGTTTTTTTAGAACCTTTCTTCTGGAGCTCTAAGGGAGGTGATTTCTTACTGGATAAAATTATCACTTCATCCACCTTTCTGGTGCCCTGGATTTCTCTTTCCCACAAGGAACCACTGTGCAATTGTGGAGCTTCCCTTCATAGTTTCTTGGTGCTCTGAACTGGTATGTATGTGCATATATATGTGTGTTGTATTAATCCCAGTATAAATAATTATTTGCTGGGGGGGGCTTTCACCATTGCCCAGAACTGGATAGTTAAGAGGGATTTTGTTGAAGATACTGTACATAGTAAAGCAAGTTTAGGAGGCAAAGTTAGTGGGTTAAATTAAAGGCCTCTAAGAATATATTCTCTTGAAGTTCTTCTTATATGTGGATTGTGTTTGAACCAGGAATTAATCTGAAACCAGATCATTTCTGTTCTGGCAGTTAGAAGCCAGAACAGTGGTGGTATGCTCCTGGTTCGGCCCTAATCAGGTGAGCCGGTAGCACTGGCGAGTGATAGCTCTAACAATAGATGTTTGGGCAGTTTGTGGGCCCTCCCACCTGCCCATGCTCTTTGCTGAGCTTTATCCACTCAGCTAATTGGCATGGCAGAGTGGATTGCCATGCTAAAGCAGCTGAGAGGCACTTTAGCTGGGGCTTGTCCAAGCTGCGCACGTGCTTGTGCTGTCACCGAACCAGTAACAGCGCCGGCAGGAAACCACTACTGAGTACATGGGCATTCAAAATAAGTCCACATTAGAAGTACAACTTAAGCACATATTAAGATTCCTATACAGTTGGATTGTTGCTTGTTGGGAAATCAAGCTATGCTCTGCATGTTTCAAGTTTATTATTATTATTATTATTATTTATTCATCTAAGTGTATAGGCTTCCCAAGTTTAATAATCTGGGTCGATTTGGAAGAATTCCTTCAGACACCACAAGAGTATAGCTATTCTCTGCTCATCATTAAAGCAGCCTATAGTTTTTCAAGGTTCTATGCAATTTTGGGGGCAAGGGATGGATGCCAGCATTTTAAGGATGTCTCAAAGGTGCGTTTCAAAAGGCAGCTGGACTTTCTTAATTTTTTTCCCTTGAAGATGCCTTTTGAAAAGCACCTTTGGGACAATCATGACCTGAATGCTTGAGAATCTTCATAGAAAGTGTTTTAAGGAATCTATTCATTGAAGTTACTATATTTATTAAAGCAGCAGCATTTTTTTTTGAGCCTGCACAGAAATCTGAAAAATTTGCTTTAAAGAATAACAAAGCAATGCATGACTCATGCATAGTTTGAAGTATATATTTTAAAAATCTTTTTAAAAAAGTGCAAAGTCCTACAAGCTGATTAATGTGTGATCATATGTTAAGGCTATTGTACCTGACGACAAGAGTCTGAAAAATAACAAGAAAATGGAAAAGAGAGCAATTTTTGGGCATTTCTGTCATTTGTCTCTACTAGTCATCTGGACTTTTGTAACCCAAATCTGGAACCCCTAATAGCCCTGCAAAATTTCTACCTGAAGGCACCTGCATCCTATGAATGGACAGTTTTTGGAAATCATTATGATTTAAGAAAGAATAGCAGGGAATTAGATTTATAAACTGTTCCTGTGTGGGCAGCATCTTTGACTAATCTAACAGCTCAATCCATGCATGTTTTCCCAGAAATACATTGCCAGGAGTTTTACTGGAAAAATTTCCAAGAACACACTAAAAGCTTCAGTGGCATTGACTGTAGCAGCTTCTAAACAGTGTCCCAGTTTCTTTGGAAATCTTTCTAAGTCCAGTAATGACTTGCCACTAATTGAAAAGACAGGATTCAAGAGTAGTTGAAATAGAAATAAAATGCACAGGGTCACATTGCACAAACCTGCCATCTTTCTGTCTGTGCTGAAAAAGTGCACTGCAAAGCTCATAACTGAATGCCAGTCTCCCATTTCTCTTTTAACTGCAAGTCCGATGTAGCAACTTTGTGATGATCATTTCTTCACCCTTAACATGAACATGATTGGTCATGCTGTTTTCAGCGAGCAGCAGAAGTGCAAATTGCAAAAATAATTGTAATGCATAAAAATTTCAATACACAAACTCTCCTGCTAGAATTTTGACATAGACAGAAAAGAACGTTTGAAAATGGATGGATTTTCTTTTCTCTCTCCCACTCCTTTTCTTCTTCTGCCACACTTTGCAGAAGGCAGAACAGCTTTTTGGGTTGATGTGGCAAAATTAGCTTTCTATTTAGGCAATATTCAACAGTCCATGTAAGCAGATGATAGGAGAGTTGAGGCCGTGAGCCACTAGTGTATTATGAGCAGAGGTGGTAGTCAGCCGGTTTGGACTGGTTCAGGCAAACTGGTATCTACAATGATCAGCTGGAGGTTGAACCAGTAGCTCCGATGATCAGCTGCCTCACTCCCTCACCCCTGCCCTTTCCTGTCCTATATTAGCTCAGCTGATTTGTGCAGCACAACGGATTGCCGCGCCTCAGCTGTGTTACTCACCTGAAGTAACATAGAAGGTAAGTTTTCAAGCTGTTTTTTTTAATGCTGCGCATGCCCATGAAGCACTCACTCACAAAACCGGTGGTGAAATTGGTTGCAATCCACCACTGATTATGACAGAAAAGGAAGAACCAAACGGATCTTTCCTTTTAAAGGTATAACAATTCTTTCTCGACCAACAGAATTTGTGAGAAACCAATAAAAACCTTCTCTGGAAAACTAGCTCTGCAAGAGAGCTATTTAGTGTGAGCTTTAGCCATTTTATCCCTCTGGAAGCCTTCCCATTTAATGTAATTATTGCTTGTGACTTTCTCACATTGATGCAGCTCTTATCGACAGGAGGACAATAATGAATAATTCTATAAAAAGGCAGTTAGCTCATTTTCTCACAACAGGATTGAATTAGTGAAAGTTGAAGCATATGAACGATGGCGATTGTTTTTACATGCAACCCACTCTGAGTTTGTCCAAGGTGACCAGTCAAACTTGTTTCAAGCTTTCAGGTTGCATCTAGACATTTGGTGGAAAACTTCCACCCAAAGAATCACTCCTAGTCTCATTTTTCTCCCTGAACATTAGACTCTCTTCTGACATTCTGTAACAGATTTTGACCTCTGGGCAGGAAACTCAGGAAAAGCAAAAGAAATCCCCAAAAATCCCTTTTTCAGTTTGGAGATGCAATTGCATGCCACTCTAAATGTAGGGCTGAAATCAATCTTTCTCAGAAGTCTGTGAAATGTATAACTTTTTCCCAGGGCTTTTTTTCGGCACCAAAAGGTGCCGGAACGCGCCCCCCCCCCCCCCGTGGCGTTAAAAAAACCCAGAAGTAATAGCGCGCTAGTTGTTGAGACGCGTCACGTGACGCGGACTCTAAAAAGGTGCCGGAATACAGTACCGCCGAGTTCCTGCCGAAAAAAAGCCCTGCTTTTTCCATTCTGTTCCATCTTTACCATTAGTCAACAACACCATTGAGAGACACACCTTGAAATATATTGTTCAAAACTTTTTTCTTTTTTTCTTTTCTTTTCTTCTTTTCTTTTCCTTTCCTTTCTTTTTTCTTTTTGTCTTCGAGTATGCATAGAAAAAAAGAAAGAAATCTCAAAAAAATGTTTCCAAAAAAGTGTCTTGAGAAATATCCACTAGGTATAAGTGGAGTCTCAATTCATGATATATTTTGCTAGAGGATTTTAATTTGTAAAAAATTAAAAAAGCTATAATACATAATATGTACCTAGTTCCTACAATGTTATGTTGTCATTTTGCATGCTTCATTATGTTTTTGAACCTTCAGGAAAGTGTGTATTGCTGCTTAGAGGTTTAGTGTTGTATTAGTTAATGGAAATGGTAAGCAGCTCATAAAGTTATCAACATGTTCTTGCTTCCCAAATCACTAGTAAAAGTTAATGCATGCAAATTATACAAATGTACACATGAAAGAACTCCCATGCAAACAAAATGTATTTACTAGCCTTTCTTTCATCATTTTGTTTTTTAGCAGATTGGTATATTCTTTGTATAGCAAAACTTACTGTTACAACTGCCAATCACTGAAATATATAGTGACTATGACCAGCTGTATCTCTCAGGGTCTTGAATCAATAACAAGACTGAAAATAAAAGAAATCTAGTTTCTTGTGAAATGTGCCTCTTTTCACAATTTCTCATGGGACTAAGTGTGGTTTTAAATCTACTTACAAAATAATGATAGAAACTGGGAAAGCCTGACAGTTTCCATGTTAGAAGAGTATGTATTTAAGCAGATCATTGAAGCATGAATGTTTTTCTGTCTTCTTCTCCTTCTTCCCCTTCATATTCCCTTTCACAGTAGAACCATCCCATTCATATTCTCAGCTGTGCTGAAAATGCCATATTTTAAATTAGTGGTGGGATTCAACTAATTTAACAACCAGTTCTCTGCCCTAATGACCAGCTAGGTAGGCACAGATGGGTGATCATGTGACTGGGTGGTGCTCAGGTGACAGTTAGTCTGAGCGTACTGCCAAGAACCTTTAGCTATTATATGGGTTAACCAAGAGATAGTTTCTGTAAGCAGGGCAATAAAGATTAGGCTAGAAACAACACCAGAATATTTCCTTCCTGCCTTCCTTACAAGATTAGCCCTGTAAA
>JAOYMU010000010.1:34609505-34620432 GCA_025802295.1 Psammodynastes pulverulentus
AATCTGATTATTATCCAGAAGCCTGTTATCTGAGAAAGAAGAGAAAGAGATTGCCTGAAAAAAGAGAGAAAATGAGTAAAAACAAGAGGATGGGTAGCCTTTAGAACTTTGCACCCTGATTCCACCCATTACATTCCTTGGTGATTCTCAAGTCATTTTCTTCTTGTGACAATGTCTTTTTCTAACAGATGGACAGATATCCTTTCTTATCAATGTTTTAGAGGAAAAAGAAGTTATATAGGATCTATTTTAAACTTCTATATCAGTCCTAACAATCTGACGCAGATGTATCTACATACAGTTCATAGACTGTATCTCCAGTTCTAATAACATAAAATATTTACATCCAGTTTTAAAAACATATCCAAGTACAGAGATAAATTGGACTTAATAAAATGATCTGTCATACTATGGTGTGATGCTACATCATAGACTTTCAATTGTTCTAAAAACCATTGTCTGTTATGTACTTCTCTCTCAGACAGACAAACAGACAGGCAAGCAGACAAACAGAAGCTTTATTTCAGTCATTGACCAATAAAAATACATTCAGTAAAACAATCAAAACATCAATGATTGTTGGCAACCATTTGGGACAAAGCTTATATATAATGTAACAGATACCTACTTTTAGAGAATTAGATTGTCTAGCAAATAAAAATTATCAGAGGGCCCCAAAAATTTAGATTAAAAAGGGCAATCAAACTGATGGCAAATGTCCCTGTAGAACTGACAGTACAAAATAATATAGGCGATAGTTTTTATAGCACCTGTGTCAGTATTAAATTTCATAAGGGGTTTTCCTATATTTCCCTTCCAAAACAGCTGTGGAGAGAACATTAAAGCAGGCTAAGTAGTTAATTAGAGAAGAATTTATTCTTTAAAAACTATAATTTATTCCTCATATTGTATCATACAAGTTCTTTAGGATCTGTGTAACTGGTCTTGAAATATGCTAATAACGTTTTATCATATCAACTTACTTATTTAATATTTGAAAAGGAAAGACCAGGTTTTTTAAAAAGAAAAAAAATTGGAAAATGCATATCATTGGACTAAATTGTTGGATGTTCTATCAGTAGGATTTCAGATTATTCTGCTTTGTTTCTTAAATATCAAAATAGCACAGTGTTTCAGCTGAAGTGAATAGATTTATTAACAATAGCTAAAATCATATGAAAAGTTATTGGAAGAGAATTTATGCACAGCTTGTTTAAAAATTGATACAACATATTGCTGTAGTAGCTAAATGATCTTATAGTCGGGAAACCTTTGAAACAATAATTTCTAGCACATCGTAAAACTGGGTATGCGTGTGAAGACACATGCAAATAAACACTCCTTACTAAAAATTACTTCATTTGATTTCAATAAATTGTCAAATTGAAGTTCCACTGGCAATAGTTTTCACTGGAAATGCTCTGAAAAACAAAGATACATTTTCTACAATATGCGTTTTGAATATTGGATACTGCTTCTGATGATGATAGTCATTTTTCTGTGTTCATTCGAGGAAGACAAACCTAGCAGTTCATCCAGGCACCTTTATTAGTCTTGTCTATTGTGTTTTGTTAAAGACTGTATTTTGTTATCTGCCTTTCATCGAAGGAAATATTGCATCCATTCAGGTTTTCTCTGCTATGACAAAGGATGTTTGCTTTTAACAGAAGCAATTGTCGAGATATTTGATTACATTCACTGAACCTCTAGCACAGAATGAAAAATAAAAGACGCTTACCTTCATGCAGCTTTGTCAATTGGCCATCGAATTTTAAGTTAACTCCTTAATGTGCAAAATGTGTGGATTATTTTCTCCAACCTACAAATGATTCATTGCTCAAGGCCCTGCAATGAACTCTTCAACTCCAACATTCACACTGTGGATTATAGCATGTGACTCCTGGATAGCCTTCAAGTTAAGTTTAGCTTTTGCCCATCTTTTCTCCTTTTGAGAAACAAAGGTCTCTCCCATCTACAATTGGAGACATTAAGTACTTTTTTTTCCCCCTAAAGTAAAAAAAAAAAAATGACAACAGCAAAGAAGTGATGCTCAGGAGAGAATATAGAATGAGTTGGTTGAACTCAAATTCCTAACTATTGCTACTGATAAAATATTCTGAATTTATTAACCTCATTTAGGGAGATCAGAGGACCTGTATTTCCTTGTTTCCTGAAATATACAAAGAAACCCGTTTTTTCTTGCTGAGCCCGTGCTTTGGAAAGCCCTCCCCCCCCTCTGAAATTCAGATAATTGGTAGGCTGAAAATACAAATGCCTGTTTGATAAATGACTGAAAATAAAGTTATTTAGAAGAACATTTCAGATATGAATTGTCTCCTTCAACATATTGTGCAATTTGTTTTTTTTCTCATTACTACAAAAATCTCCCTGTATTCTTTTATTTGGTTTTTAAAAAATCATTAATTTAAAAAAATAGAATTAATTGCCATGAACAGTTTAATGTCTTTTTGACTGCACTCTAAGCCAATAAGTCTTTTAATTACCACACGCAGAAATCAAATGAAACATTTAACAAAAATTTAAACACAAAAATAGCACATAATATGCAACACTAATAAAAAAAATTTCAAGTGGTTAATATCCTGAAAGATCAGCCCTTGAAAATCTTACTCCTTTTTAAATTGGGAAAAATGAAACACTCTCATTGAACTATGCCCCAATTTATTAAATATGTTGAGAAATACTGTAAGCAACCAGCTACATCACTTTCATTAGCAATTCTCATTCAGAAATGTGTGATATGACCTAAAATTCTAACTTGGATAGAATTATAAATGATTCTATAAATAAGCCAGATTTTTCAGCCACTGTATATTTTGATCTCATATTTTTATTTTTAAGCTTTTACAGTTCATATGTTTCTTTTTTCTAATGGGATAACCTACAGTATTTCTAAAAAAAATTTTTTATGTTTATTCTAAACAGGTTAAAAAATTAAATTCCATACTACATAGCAAATTTTCATATTTATGTATTTGTCCATAAACACGCACAAACACATGACACATGTACTATATGTTTAATTGAATTTGCTGTCAAATTAATCAATACAGCAATACAAGTATATTTATATTTGGGTTCCTTAAAATCAAATACTAATGATAGTTCCATTGATTTAAATGGGAATTAAATTCAACAAAAATAGGTTTAATCTAATTTGTAACCGTATTTTAAAATTCAAACTGCAAAATATATTCTCTGCAGGTTATGAACCAAATAAGAATATTATATAATGTTTATTAAATTGTATTGTACTGTATTATATTTATTATATTCATTATGTTATATTTTATTGTTATGATTACTTGTAATATATTCTTTAAAAGAGACAAATATAAATATCATTATTCCAATATTATTATTCAAACCCACAATTTAAAATAAAGAATGTACTATTTTTAAAAAGAGAACAATGCTGCCTATTTTAGCAGAACAAGGTATGAATATTGCATTGCTGTTCTGTATTCATGCAAAGTAATATCTTGAGCTAAAAATACTTTGAGAATATACTTCCACTCATAATCAATTTATGATCTGAGAAGAAGAAATATGGAAACAACCTTAGTACTGACAACTTTTATTAAGTTCAGTAGGTGTCCTACTGATTGTACTGTTATTGTATGAATCCCAAAACAGGGAGCTGCAAACAGTAAGCGTCTTGTCTTATTTCTGAATATGTTCTGAGAAATGATAACCATGTGCAGATATTTGAGAGCTGAAAGTGAATCAGTATTTTATCTCTATCGTTTTTTTCCAAATACATTACACAAAAGCAGCAGTATGTTCTTACACTAATTTGCAAGTTTAATCATACAGGCACTGTTGACCCAGCAATGATTTTTGCTTTTCTATAAAATAGCGGTCCCATGATTGTTTATTATACTGCTGGGCAGTATAATAATTTAGTAAATGGAACTAAGGATGGCATCAGACTCACACCTTCCCTCCCCAGTGCTCTGTTTCCCCATTCCTAGTTTTTTCCAAACCGATTTTCATTGAGATATTATGAAAGAGCTTTCCGAGAGACTCAGCAAATCAGCCAAGTTGAACATAATTTTTAATTGTCAATAATCAGTAGGTTGCATTATCTGATACATATCTTTCAGTGACTCTGACTGTTGGGGGTGGAAAGAAGAATAAAAATCCTTCTCAAGTTTCTAAAACCTTCTGTAATATTCTGGTGGGTTTTTTTTAATTACAATTATTACAGGAGACAATAGCTTTTCACTGCCAGAAATTGAAATATTGATTGGATTGTTCAATTAATAATGAAATAGGAATTAAACCATGGTCTTTGGAAAGTTTTATATCCTTACATGCTGCTTATTAATAAGGTTTAGTGCTATATGATTTTGAACTGCTGATTTCGTGCCTGAAATAACTTTGTGAGTTATTTATAACTCTTGTAATTAGCTAGATTAGAAATACAATGAATCAGTCAAAACATGTCAGCTACTGATACTTTTTTTCAGGAAGGAAGATTCTTTAAACTCAGACCTACTTCCTCTCCCATCTCCAGGTGCCTCTGAACTTGGATTCATGTGAGAAAGTGATTTAATTAATTTTAGAAATATCTTATAGTTCTAAAGAGACTTACAATTCCTTGTTCCCTTAAGATGTTCTTCAATATCTAATTGCAATTCCTCTGACTTTCCAAAAGTAAATTATTTTGATGTTATTGCATGAGTTAAGTCATTTAAAACTCAGTATTAGTTTTCCTTTTTTTATTTCAAACCTACACCATCAAATATCCAGTGATGTACAGGTACAGTAGTTATACATCCTAAAGTAATCAGGTAGTTTTGTTCATGTCTCCAAATCATCTGGTATTTTGCCAGAAACTCTACTCACAAATGTTATTTGGATTTTTTACATTGGATGAAAATGTTGGTGAACATTCTCTCTATATATATATTTAAAAAAACCCTATCAACTGAATTGAAAATGTTTCCTCTTTCAACTGTAGCTATGACTATTAATAATATGTTAACATTTGACATTTGATACTCTTAACATTTTGTCTTGCAAAAGAGTCACCTACATGATGATGTTATTCTTGCTCTTATTATTTTAAATTCTCATGAGAGAGTGAAGAACTGCTGCTGCTTTTTTTATTTCTGCCGCCCATCTTTCATTTCTTCTCAATTCCCTCAGAACTTCTTGACCTTAACAAGCCAAATGGGAAGCAGCTCATGGCATCTTCCCTTGAGATTTAACTGAAGCTGGGAAACCAGGAAGTCTACTTATCCAAAGAGATTTGAAAAACAGATCTAATATGTGTTTGTTCTCTTAGTTCACCTTGCAACAGAAGTGATCCATTCAAGAGAATTTTTCAATAAAAAAATTATCTTTTGAATAAAGCAATTTTGAAAGCAAGCTCTGAGTCTCAACTAAGAATGCTGGGATGCATAAGACACACTTGCCAAAACTATATTCATATTCTGAAAACAATTTTCCTTGAAAAAGAATCAAATTAATTAGATATTTACACTGAAGCTTCCTCAGTATTGTGAGAAGGACACTTAAAGCCTTGTAGAGAATATTCTTTATGCTAATTTTTAAGGATCCAGCTGCTCCCATCATGGAGAACTCAGTCAGCCAAAACAAAGAATAATAATTGGACAAATAATCTCAACTGAAGTTCCTTAATTACCTGAATATGAGATAACTGTGGACATAGAAAGGTGCCTTAAACAGGACTAGTTCCCTAAGGTTTCAGGTAAGATCCCCCTCCCCAGTCTTATTTGTGGATGCCAAGAACTTGGCTCCATTGCTGAACCACTACTGGTTATGTTAGCCAAGCAATATTGGCAGCAGCATTCTCACAAGCTGTAATAACTGTGACCATAAACACAACTGACTATTAATCTGCAATGAATACAGAGTTCTAAATCCTATTCTGTAACCCATAAAATTACTCAGTGTTTAAGGGGCAATCAGTTCGGTTGAAGATAATGTAGAAAAGTGTACATAGTGTAGATTAACATTTATTTTTTGCAGCATGGCACTGAATAGATAATATTGCCTACTTTTGCCAGATACGGAGCTATGCTCAGTTCATGTTGCTTTCATGTATTTAGCAAATAGGACAGAAAAGGAAGGGAATTTAACCATTATCTTATTTATCTGACATTCTCATGTACACTTTATCTTTTAATTCCTTGCCATATGCTCTGCTGAAGCATGTGTTAATGTATGGGCTTTAAAATACACACATACCGAACCTCGTGGTCTTTTTTTTCTTTTTACATACCCAGTTTCCTCCAGCATTCATAAGCTATAGATTCTGGTTGATGGCCATATTTTTATTTCATAACCTGTTTTAATTTCTTTCCAATCACATTCCAGTATTTATACAATGATTTACATTTTTGCAATTATAAAAGGTTTGAGCTAGTGTTTTATGTGTCTTACATTGTCAATTGTCTTCAACTGTTTACCCTATCATCATTACCATCATCACTACACTATTGTGGTCTTATATAGCATAAAGGAAAAAATTGCAGAACAAAGGACAGCAGAAAGAGGATTCCTTGTTTTACTGACTTAATCCTGAAGATACCGATTGCGATGTCATTTAATAATTCACTACAGTGGGCTACAGAACAGTAATTTGAGAATTCTTTACACATCCAGGCACTCTTCATGTGATTAATGACACCAAGCCTGTCTTGTAAAATTTGTAACCTTGTTGCCTGAATCACAAGTGATGTGAACATATGCAGATAAAAGAAGGGCACTTCCCTTTCTAACTTCATGTGGAAGCTGTTTCCAGTCGTTTCTGAGACAGAAAGAGTATATTTGGAAATCACATGTCCAGGAATAACTTCAGGATGATCCGTGAACTGTAAGTAAACGAGTGAGAATTTCTTAATTGTATTGTGATACCAAATCTCTTACATGGACTTTGCAACCAAAATATTTCTCGAGCCATAATTTAGGTTTCTGTTTATGAATAAGGCTTAGAACAAGTTGTATTTCCAGGTCATCTAATGAAACTTTTCTCTATGGAGGAGGTCAAGCACATTAGAGGCACCAACTGTGGCTACAAGGCCTTTCCCCCGGTGAAGAAAGGAAGACGCATCTCCTAATGCAGTTTGTTTTCATGAATGATTTTCCCTAGTGATGCAATGAGGTGGAGAAATTTCCCTTTGTTTTCCCCACTCAGAGAACAACTCAGGTGGTGAATCCTAGATGATCCAAAATTTTGCCACATCTCACATCCCACAAGAAGGATGGAAGCAGGTGAATTGGAAGAAACTTTGCTTGGACCTCTGCAAAAATAGGAATCAGAACGGACATTTACCAGATGAACTTGTGTCCTACTTTTCTCACTGAAGAGATAAATAGAAAAAGCCAAGAGTGGCTCCAGGCTTTGGGAAGGGGATTGCTCAGTGTCCCAAAAAGCCAGATAGGTCGGACCTTTAGCTGTTCTGTCTTATAAATATGATATTTGTGTATACTGATTATTTATGGTTAAAGAAAGCCAAATATTTCTATACCAAGGTTATATATTCCTGTCATCTAGAAATTTCATCATGTATTATTGTTTTAATTTTTAAATAGGATTCTTTAGGCTCTACTGGGGAACCATCATAACTCTGCCACAAAATTCAAGTTTCCAAAATAATTTTAGCTTCAGAAAGACACACTGGCTTGTAAAACCGGGTTCAGGAATCCAAAAAGCCAGGTTCCAATTTGGCATTTAGTACTTTGACAGACTTTCCACTGACATCCAGAACAGCTTAGCTGAACAAAAGCTGCCAGTTTGAGTCTCCACTTCACCACTGCAGCTCAGTAGGGAGTATTTTAATTCAGCGTCTCCTTTACTAATTGAACAAACAGAAACTCATAATGAGGCATAGGCAAGATGAGTGTAGTACACTTACAAGGACACTATTCATTTTTTAAAGAGGACTACATTTTGAAATCCCATTGCCCTGATGTTCTCCACCCCCACTCCACCCCAATCTACTCAAAACAGTTGGCCTATGTAATCGTTCTCCCATCCCCTTTGGAGGCTATTAAATAGGGCATGGCAGCAGGGCTGAACTTTTCCTCCTTTTCAGAATTCCAGAATGATCCTGACTGACACACCATGTTATGGCACTATATTATCCTCCTTTCTAGTACTAATTTCATGCACCAGAACACAGGGTGAGCCCGGGCTCTGTGGTTGCTCAGAATGGTAGGTCAAGGTGGCAGAATTTAATCTTGCAAAGCTCACCCAATCAAGGCATACCAGCTGCTGTGTCTAAGTAAATCAGATAACAGTAAGAGATCTAAAGTGGGAAAGAGACAGGAGTGAGTGAGACTGTTCCATCTGCTTAAGCCCACCCCACCAATTCTGAAGTACGCTGATAATGCAACAATATTAAAACATAATTAAAGCCAGTTGATCCTATCATTTTCTGGGTTCCTTTTTCTTATTATGGCTTCCCCCTGTTTCTCTTCTTCTGTGCTTTTTTTTTAAACACACATACAAAGATTGCTTGTAGGACATAGTAGGGACTGGAAGGAAGTTCAAATTCAGGTCAGCAGGCATTGTACGAGAACTAAGACTTCTATATCTTTGGCTTAAATTAGAAGAACATTAAAAATCAATGCACTGCGATGTGAAATCACAAATTGGAGCATGGTACAGAAGCAAAATGTAGAGAAAAGCACTAGATACTGTTTTTCATAGCTTGGGGAATTTCTGAAAACAAAAGTTAGTAGGACAGCCTGCTTATTTTTTATTTTTAAAAGGGTATCATTGAGAGGTTGCACTACATGAGTTACAAAATGTTGCACTTTGTACTGTACATTCAAAATGTTTGTAAATTTGGCATTTTTACTCCTTTTAAAAATGACCAACTTGCTAATTTGGTTGCTATAAAAGAGTATTGGTATTAGAAAGTGGTACATCTGAGTTTAGTATCTCTGCTTTCTAAGATTTAAGAACAAAACTAAAAATTCTTAACCATATTACATACAGCGGGCTGGGATCCATTTATAAAGCTGAAATGTTCAAAGAAATCTATGTCTTTCACACTATAATTAAAATGTTAACATCATTAATGTATTTTTTCAAAATGCATCAGATATTTCTCTACATCAAAAGGCAAGATATCTACTTAATCAGAAAACAACTAATGTGAATATATATATGCAAAGTCATAAACAACATAAATGGCCAGTAGTAATAAAATCTCAACATTAAAAAAAAAATCAAATATCTAACAGTATTGCCCAAGAATGTCAGAAAGTCTGTACAGTATAGCAAGAGGCTGTTGAAAATGTTCAAAGTTACATAGAGGAGGATTTTTAAAAAGAAAAAAAAACTTCTAGTAAGTTAATTCGCAAGAATATGTTCTAAAACTCTGGATTGTTTTATCAAGAAGGCTGACATTTTGGAGGTATAACCCTGCCACATTAGGAAAAAAGTGCTAGCTATAAAAATGGCATTTAATGCTGTTCATATTTGTCACAAGCCAGCTAATGATGAGCAATTTAAGAACATAGCTGACAGTCTGCCCTTCAGTCATACAGAGAATGCCAACTATATATCCCCAGTAGCAATAGCACACCAAATCCTTCCAGAGTAATTTATTCCAAGTTTTAATGTCAGACATTAAAGTTTCTAAGGCTGCAGTGTTACATCCACTTACTTAGGAATAAGCTAGATTGAATTCAGAAGGCTTTTCTTTTGAGGAAGCAAGTCTAGATTTCAGGTAAAAGAAGCATTATGATTATAGCATGTTGGTGTAAAATAATATTTCCCCGGAAATTGGCACTGTGAGGGATAAATCTATCTTTCCATTCCCCTAGAAAGACTCTTAAACTATACATAAAATAATACTCTACCTATCTTCTATCTATTTTTCTATCTGATATGTTTGAATGGAAAAGATGCTAAAATGAACCTGTCTGCCTTTTCTCATTTGAAATGAGACTAGATCCAATATTGCAAAAGCTAATTTTTTTTAGTGTGCAAATGATAGTATCACATTTATCTCTTTGTACATCATTTGGGAGAGTTAAGTCTGTCAGAGCACAAATGTCACATTGCCCCACCTTATATAGGATGTTTCTTACCAAATGCCACCCAAACCGTTATCTGAAAGGGTTTATTGAGCAATCAGTAATTATTCATTATTGAATTAGATCTTAGACACACAATATTTTCTTGGGAAGCAGACTACAACATTTTGTGTACTTTTCCAGGTTCTTCTTACCATTTGTTCCAAATCACAGGGGGGAAAAAACTATTAAGGAGGGCAAGATCAAATAGTTTCTGAGTGGTTGTTTTAGGAGCTGTTTATTTAAAAGTACTTCTGGCATCCAATTTGTCTTTCACGACATAGACTGCATTCTTTCAATGCTGCTTGATTGGGGGAAAAAAACCTAGGATAGTTTCATGTAATTAAATAACTACTGTATTTTTTGGACCATAAGACGCACCCGACCATAAGACACACCTGGTTTTTAGAGGAGAAAAATAGGGAAAAAAATATTCTGAATCAGAGCAAGCAAGGGAGGAGGAGGAGGCTGGCGGCACGTTGCTGGGCAGCGGGCAGGAAGAGGAGGAGGAGCAGATCCATCCATTTCCTAATCCTCCCCCCCCTGCCTTTTCAACACACACACACACACACACACACACACACACACACTCCTCCTCCTCCTCCAGAAAGCAACAGCCCAGCTCTCGGCCCCTACTCGGCTTTGTTCTCCTCGGTGGCCGGCTGAGACAGAGGCCACTCGTCTCGCTGCCAGGCAGGCGCCGCGGAATCCCCGCCACCCCATCGAGACCTCTGCCCGGCTTTGTTCTCCTCGGTGGCCGGCTGAGACGGAGGCCACTCGTCTCGCTGCCGGGCAGGTGCTGCCGAATCCCCGCCGCCCCATCGAGACCGCTGCCCGGCTTTGT
>JAOYMU010000010.1:34624621-34639377 GCA_025802295.1 Psammodynastes pulverulentus
AAGAGTTAACCCATTGCGTATCTGGATACCATGGCCCACACAGAGAAGGAGCATATCAGGTAGGACCAATGCCCCTTTCCTCATTTGGCTGAGGCTGTGGCTTCAGTATATTTTTGCCTTCATTGTAATTGAAGGGCTTCCTACCTCATCTTTCTTTGAAGAGAGAACAAAGTATTTTCTTGTAAATAGTCCTCTCTATCCTTCAAGTGAAAACAATGCGCCAGCTTCTATATCTAGGTTTATAGCATTAATATCTCTCACTGAAGCAGACTATTAGTCACTTTTGCATCTATTTTGCTATTTGTTTAGCACTTAATATTGATTTTACAAAAAGCCAAGTATATAAAAAGTCCCACTGAATGAAATGTATCCTCTTTGTGAAATGAAAGACTATGCACAAGACTATTTTATTTTATTTATTTACAGGACTTACATGGCTATCTATTTCATATAATGATTCTGGTGGCTCACAAGAATCCATAAAACATGGCTAAAAGTTAAAAGCACCCTTCCCCCCACCAGGCACCATATCAAACTCCTCCCCCCACAGATCAATCTGCCATTCCAGCCCAACTCTTGGTGGAAAATCCAGGTCTTCACAGACCTCTGGAAGGCTAAACAGGGATTGGGGTACACCTTCGGATTTCAATGGCAAGTTGTTTCAGAAAGTTTGGGTGGCTATCAAAAAGGCACATCTCTCAGATGCCATAATCAACATTTAAGAAAGGAGATCCATGGATCACACCAACTTTATCTAATGTCAAAATGACCTCACCCAAAAGTAGTTCCAGATGTAACCAGTCCTGTGCCATGCAGGTCTTTACAGGTGATAACTAACACTTTGAATTGCACCATTTCTTCTCAGCTACATATTTCATCAACCAGTTCTAATTTAAAATTCTCTTCCTTGGCAACTCAAGAGTTTGTCTTTCCTATTCCTTTAATCTATTATACTTTAAATTTATCTGATCTATTATGAGCTGAGCTATGCAAGGTCAAGATACATCTTGAGACCTATTATGACTACTATAGACAAATAGAAAATGGAGATGAGCACTGCCCCCTAGAGTCAGATACAACTGGAAAGGGGAAACCTTTATCCTTATAGACAATAAATGGTATAGACAGATAGATAGTAGATAGATAGCTGGGTAGATAGGTAGATAAAAATCAAATACCATCTTTGTGCATATCATTCAGAAAAATAAGTTCTCAAACAAATATTCTAGCTCTTTGGGAAATTATGATTGGGTAATTGTATACTACTAGTTAACATGCAGGTTTTCATAAAGGAGCTTCTGTTGAGCTACATGATCTAATCATAGTAGGGCTCAAACACAACTTCATATGCACTTAAACTCTCAGCTTCTTATCATTTCTTCAGAGATGAATGAAATGCATTATTCAAAACTTGGATATTGCCAATATTCTTATGCACTTTCCCATGTATGGGGTCTCTTATCTTCCATTTTAAGGACTAATTAACACAACTGAGATTCTTATTAACATTTCTTTATGAAACAACTATCTCATTTTAAAACAGACAGGCTGGATCAAAGTGAACACAGACATTCCCATTTCCTTTAAACAGCAGAGTTGGGTGATTCAATACAGGGGATACAACGTTTGGGGCAGATATGCTGACATCCTTGCTCATCTTTGAACGTTGAGAGAATGTCACATTATTTATTTGTTTATTGATTTCCAGAAATTATATTCTGCCATATTATTTTTAAAAAGCAGATGTTTCATTAAAAACAACCATAAGGGGAAAAAATCAAGTTAAAATAAAGATAACAACTACATTATAGGATATTAGTCTGCAAAAGCTTGATAGATCAGATGAATCTTTACAGCTTTCCTGAAGATGAGCAACGGGGGTCATCTGGATTTTAAGATGGAGCTTGTTTCAAAATGTTGGGATGTCAACAGAGAGGTTTTGCTTCCAGGCACCCACCTCCTTCACCTGCTAGGCTGACAGGACTCATAATATTCATTCTTGGACAGTATGGGCAGAATGAATAATAGGCCCTCCAGAATCAGTATGGAGGAAGACTTATTTCATTACAAGTACAGACTTTGCATTATGCAAACACAAACAGCATTGTGCAAACATAAAAACAGATCACTTTTTCCATTCACACTAGTTAAAGATGGTTAGGATCCTTAAAAGAGCAACAGATATTCAAGATAAATATCAGGGCTACCTCATGAACCTTGACAAAATGCTGAAAAAGCCAGTGTGCAAAAAAGTAATTCTACTGATGTTCAAGTCATCTTTGGGCAGCCTTTCACATGATGGATACAAATATATTCTTTCCAAACAAAGGCATCTGAGGCAATTAGAGGATCTTATCACCAATGAGGTCTCTTCAGCAGCAATTGTAATAAGCTCAACTGTGCTATTTTTCCCCAGGCAAAATTAGAAATGCTGTAATATATGCTGAAACACCAAAAACTTCCCTATCCCCAACAGTGAATACATTATGTAAAGCAATGAGCCAAGTCCTACATTGTCCTCCCTGCAAAGCTAGAAAATGTTGTCAGCAGAGAACATAGCATTTAGCATCTATTTTTACAATAACATCAGTGACTCTTGTGAATTTTAGATGTTATTATCTTCAGTGTTTAGTATTTTGTTTTATATTCTACATAAACAAGTAATCCTTATTGTCCATCCCTCTACTCCCTCTTCCTCTCATCTTATTATAGAATTCATGTCAAAGAAAAAAATTTAATAATACATTCCTACTATATAGCCAAAATTCACACATTTGCCACCCTCTCCGGTGTCTTGCAAACGGCTGTGTGCAATAAAGATAATCCGTTCAGATTTTTTTTAATGTAATCATTTATCAAATGCTGTTGTTTAGCACTGTACTCTGATTAAGATAAGTAGTTCCTCCCCATCAGGTTACGATATAAAAGACAATACAAAATGAATATAAGGTGGGAGAGGAAAATCAGTAAATTGCAACCTTTAGAGCAGAGTAATATTTCCAAGGATATTCATCTACCAGTGAAATTATGAAATGAATTCCCTTTCCTCTTAAGCCCTAACAGGTTGGAATGCCTTTTTGATGTGATTTGGGGGGATGGCGTACATGCTTTGTGTATCACTGAGGTAATGTATAATCTTTATTCAATTTTTTTTATGTATAGTAGGTCATTTGTCACTAGCATTGTAATAATGGTGTCCCAAGTGAGGCTGCCACTGCCCTCTCATAGTGCCTGGAAGCTGTAGGGATCTGGATGGGGGACAATAGATTTCAAATGAATGTGGCAAGACTGAGTGGCCTTGGGTGCATGGAGCCTCAGGATCTGAGTTTTTGGGATCCTTAGTTCTGACTGAGGTTGAACTACTCTGTTCAGACCCAGTTCACAATCTAGAGGTTCTCCTGGATTTGTGTCTTCTGCTCGAAAAGCAGGTGGTGGGTATGACTAGGAGATCTTTTGTACAGGTCTGGCTTGTGCACCAGCTGCAACTTTTCCTGTATTGTGACTCCATGCACTAAGCTACTCAAGCCCTAGTCATTCTCATCTAGACTTCTACAATGCGCTGAAATCTTGAAATCCATTTGGAAGCTTCAACTGGAGCAAGGTGTGGCAGAGACAGCCCTATTACACCTCTGTCCCATGAACTTCACTGGCCACTAGTCTGCTTCTGAGTGCAGTTCAAGGTGTTTATTATGACCTTTAAAATACTTAATTGCATAGGTCCAGGCTACCTGATGAACTATTACATCCCACTAGGATTAGTCATGCTTGCAGAGAGGACCTATCTATCTTTTACTTTCTTCATCAGTCAAAGAATTCTAACTATCAGGATGCAGAAGAAGAGTCTTCTCTGATGTAGCATGCACCCTTTTGAACATCTTAAGATCTGCCCCCACCCTCCTATCCTTCTAAAAGAGCTTGAAGACCTGGCTCTACCAGTTGGCCTGGGGACCAAATAAGTGAGTTCCACCCTGGAAATGCCTGCTGGATTGATGGCAGACTGCTCCCCCACACACACACACACACACACTACTCTCCACCTGACCATGTCTGTGGTTATCACATTGATGTATTTTTGTTGTGTCTTTTTCATTGCTTATTTTATTTTTTCATTATTTTACTTCTGTTTATACTTTTTTATTTCTTCCTTTTTATTGTAAGCTGCACAGAGCAGCCCCATAGTGAGATAAGTAGCAAATAAATTTAACAAATAATAAAAATAATAATGTCTTTGAAATTCTGTGCAAATATATGTTAGAAGGTCCCCATTATGAGCAGATGGTATTGCTTATATATCCCTGATACTTCTGAGGCCATGTGTTCACTTGTGACTAGAACCAACATGGCTCTGTAATAACAATAGCACTTAGTCTTATGTACTGCTTCACAGTGCTTTGCAGTCCTCTCTAAACAATTTTACAGAGCCAGCCTATGGTCCCTAACAATCTGGGTCCTCATTTTACTGACCTTGGAGGGATGGAAAACTGAGTCAACCTTGAGCTAGTGAGAATCAAACTGCCAAACTGCTGGCAGCTGGCAGTCAGCAGAAGTAGCTCGCAGTACTGTATTCTAATCACTGCAGCACCAATACTCTTAACATCTTCTATATGCTGAGTCTTCATGACGTTGCCTTAATCTTACCACAGCCCACATCTGAATAAGTCTTCAGTCATTCTTAGTTCTATTTTCAAATAGGAGTTCCCCCCTTAAACATACAGTGAGCCCTGGCTCTTTTAGCATGTAAAATGTAATGTGTTCTGCTCATTGTCATGCTTCTGTCTATTCTGGGTGGGATCAGCTTAGTGTCGATGGGTTGTTTCAGATAATTATCCACACCATTCATCCATTCCTGAAAGATCTATGCAGGTCAATCCAGTACTACAATGTGTTCTAAATTCCATTCAATGTCAGCTGACTGGAATTGGAAGGGTGTCAGAATGTATCATTCTGCAAGTTGAAACCCAGCTCTCTGTGCCACTTCTTTGTGCAGCTACCCATATTGCTAGTTAGCTAATAAATTATATTCGGCCAAAAATTAGTCTAACCATTTATCAAAACTTATTCTCCTGCACAATCCCTATTTCAGGGGGGGAAAACAATGCTGCAATCCATTTCCTCAACATGCCCTACAAACTAAATTGAGACTCACAACCGTGTGGCAAGCCACACTAGAGGCACCTCATTTAGTGATTCTTCTATTGCCTGCGCAATCTGAGATCAGGAACAACCTGGGTCTGGGTCCATGATGGTGTGTGAACTAATTAAGTCCTGGATAATTTTTGCGTCAGAGGAAACTCTGCAAAGACAGTTTGTCCTTTGGTGACTTGCTATTATCTACCCCAGTCATTCTTAGAGAAATCTTAGTTACTCCATCTGTACACTGGCATGATTGGTTAGATTCTTTCATTCCATCCCTCCCTCCAAAAAAGCAATTGCAGCAATGAAGATCAAGGATAGGTGTTGGCAGTCTCTGTGCCATTGGTGAGCTGAAGCAAGTGTGATAACACAAAGCTGCTCCTGAGAATTTGGAGAGCAAGCTGGGCAGCTGTGAAGAAGGTGAAAATCTCTTAGTATTCCCCACTGGGAGGAGGGAATCTTGTTCCTTTTTTTTCCCCTGGTACTGCCATGAAAATAGGAAAATAGAAAGCCCCCCTGTGTGATAAATTCCAACTGGTAATTTCTGGATCAAAGCCAGAATAAACTTATGAATAAATTATAAATTCATGAAGAAATTTCTCAGTGCTGGTTGGGGAATTCTGGGAGTTGAAGACTACACATCTTAAAGTTTCCAAGTCTAAGTTGCCACTGATCTAGAGAGAAGAAATGTGTCATCTGAAAATATAATGCATTTTTTTAAAAAGCCCCCTTGATGACGATTAAATGTACTCATAATCACCAACATGTTAAGTATTACTTGACTATTAATAAATGGGAAATGATGTGTGGGTGGAGTGGAATGTAGAATATGGGGTGTCTTTTTGAACTTCTTTCAAGCTTCTTTCTACATGCCTTGAGCTTCAGTTGCTGTGTGTATTGTCTATGCATTACAGGTGATGAAGTCCAACATACTTTGGAAAAGGCTGACTTGCATTAACTCTTTTGGCAGAAATGAAGTTTGGGATACACTTGCTAATGTATCATTCTGCAGCACATTAAAAAAAAGAAAAACAAAATTATCAACAACATACTTCAACTGTATTTATTTTCTGCACAGAAATTACAGAAGATATTCACTATCTATTCACTAGTAAATAAAAACCAACCCTTTTGTTTCTGTAAAAAAGGGTAAAGAGAAGGGATCAGCAGGATTTGTCTTACCATAGCAACTTAAATCATGGAAGAATAATTGTTTCCAGCCCTGGAAATTATATATTATCCACATATCAGATAAACTTGGCATTTCCTTTCTCACTAGATGCTTTCCTACATTTTCTTTGTTTGGGTTGGCTTTATATGCTATTTATAGGTCTAACATTTGTTTAACATATTCAACTTATCATCACCAAGGGCTGAAATTTAGAATTTATTTTTAAAAACTCATTCGCTTTTTTCAAGGCAGAGATAAAATTAAAACTGTTCTCTGTTGGTTTACAAATAACATTCTATGTACTTTACTCTCTTACAAATAAACTTTTATTTACAGGAAACTGGAATCTAATGATAGAAATATAATTCTTATTTTACATTAGGTAAGTGTATGTATACATGATGTGCATGTATACATAATAAAACTAACTATTTGTCTATCATTGTTGAAACTCATGGTCCTTGCACTGGCATGTAAATTAGAATTTCATGGCCACTAGAAATCAGACATTAGTCTGATTAATTGGTTCCCAATTCTTGCATCTGAGTCAATTGGTGTAGTAGTTAAGGCATCAAGTTTGAAACCAAGAGACCATGAGTTCTAGTCCCATTTTGGGCATAAAGTCAATTAGGTGACCTTGGGTCAATCCTTTCTCTCAGCCTAAGAAGAGTGCAATGACAAATCAAAAAAACTGCAGGGACTTATTTAGGTAACTGGGCACGACTGAATGGAAAAAATTGCATACTTAAATTTAGAGAGCCTATGAAATCAAAAGCTTTCAGGATTAATCTTCCATAACAAAGAAGTATTAATAATCTCCACTTTAGGATTTTCCAATCCTTCTAAAGTAGCTTAAATTCCTATAGCAATTCTAAAACAGTATTTCACCTTGGTCTTTATAAATGAATTATTTTTCATTATCGGTGATCTTGTCCGGTAGATATACTTGATTTGAAAATATTTGCAATTATTGTCCCTAATATCAATTAATGATACATTCCAAATCTCTCTAGAAAACAAAACAATGGTATTAAAAGCATATTCTGTTAGCAGTGGTGATTCTTTCAGACCACCTTGGCCTCAATAAGCCAAACCCTCAACTAAGCTGATAAGGGTTATCAAATCCATTTTGGTAGAAGGGAAGAGGGTGTCTTTTTTTTTTATTGATGACTATAAATATTCAGAGGTATTCACTGTATCAATCAGTTAAGGGTTCTATATTCTCACCAATTGTACCCAACATACCCAATTTATCTCTCTAGTTTGTAGTTCAAGGATCACCTGTCATTGACAGTCCTTAGCTAGAGAGACCATTCAGAATGGATGGTTGAGAGGAAAAAAAGAACTATTAAAGCAGAAGGTGAAAACACTTCAGTACAAACATACATGCACATATAATCATTCCCACGCTCACGCCTTGTTAATAAGTTAACCCCTTTTTTTCTGGATTGGGAGCAATATACTACCTGACTCTGTGGTTTCTTCCCCAAACCTCAAAAACATTAACCTTAGACTGTCTACTATTGACCTCACCCCTTTCTTAAGAGGTCTGTAAGAGGCATGCATAAGTGCACCAACATGCCTACTGTCCCCTGTCCTAATGTTTTCTCTTATTTGTATTCATTTTATATCTTCATAATTATGTTTATACTTATATCTATTATCCAATGTATCCATGACAAAATAAATAAGCAAACAAACAAACAAACAACAACAATAATAATAATATAAAAGACATGGGATCATTACTGCACAAAAAGATGAAAGTTCATTGCAAAGCATTCCCCCTTGCTAACTACATAGTCTGTCAAATATGTAGGTTGATTTATTTTATAGGAAGTGCCTTAAGGCAAGCTTTTAAAAAATTAAATAAGGATTATAACCCACCCTCTTCTCACTCACTCTTATAAAAAGACAGTCAGGCTTTCAATTTGCTTTATATCTCACCAAAATTAATATTAATCTTCTTCATATTTTGATTGTAATTTCATTTGCATGGAAGCTATGATTGTAGACTCACCATGAATCTTTAAGATGGGTTATAATACAGGGAAATGATGAAGTTCTAGATGAATTTTGATCTATCTCTGAAACTCCGCTAACTATACAAGGTGTCAACATTTATTTTCATGGAGAAATCAATTAATACCCCAGAAACAAAAGACAATACAGTTTGCTAATACCTAGGAGTAGTGCTTGACAGAAATCTAGGTCTTTAAAGCTTTAAATAAAGATAACAGGTTAAGGCCATTTAGAACCTGGAGTTAATAGTGTTCTCTAAGGTAGATCCCATAACAGAGAAACTTCTGCTGATTTCTTCTAGATGTAAGTGCTTCATAGAAGAAATCTATATATCAGTAGTGAAATCTTAGTACCTCACATAACCTCACGAGAGGTACAAGGCCCATGTGAATGAGTTCACGGAGCTATAAACCCACACCCCATACCCACCTACTGGACCCGGTCGCCGGTCACTCCCACTCATGCCACGCCCACTCCCTATATATAGTCTTCTGGCCATGCGGTCGGGTTGACCCTTTCTTGCTCACCTGAAACAAAGGTAAGCACTTAGCACTAGCCAGTCCCCCCACCACCACAAGCAGCCCCTGCCATGGGACCACTGCCCCACATATTTCAATTTAAAATGCATTGGATCATGGCTGATATCGACTTGGCATGCCCACCCACCCAGTCACATGCCCACCAAGCCACAGCCACAGAGCCCATAGGGAAAAATTTTACATTTCATGCCTGCTACATACTGTCAAATATGGTGGCAGAAAGAGTCAAAAACAAGCAATCCTGCAAATATCTTGTCTCTGTGCCATGTAGAGCTTTACAGGAAATAACCAACACCTTGATTTGCCTCCAGAAGCTTACTGGAACCCAGTGTTGCTTGCATAGCAGAGGTGTTAGACAAATATGTTGCAGATGTGAAATTGCCTACACAGTCATATTCTGGACCAGTTGCATATTCCATATGATCTTCAACCGCAGCCCCATGTATAGTGCATTGTAGTAATCCAAACTAGACCTAACTAAGGTATAAATGTTTGTGAGCTTCTGGATCAGGAATAGGCCCGATTGGTGCACAAGATGGATTTTTGCAAAGGATCTCCTTTTTAGGGAAAGCAGCAAACATTCTCTAAATTGGTTCCCCAAATATCAGACAAATCTATCTGGGTGGGGAAAAATATATCAAAAGTATACATTTGTATATAGCAAAGTATGCTAACTAGGGCATCCTTTTTTTGGTTCCTTACAAGGGTTATGTTCATGTTCACAGGTATTTACAATTATTTTGTCCTCTTTAAACTCAATCAATGTCCAGCCCTAAAAAATTGTGCTTTATAAATATGGCAACATCCTCCATATTCCTTACTCACAAAAATATATATTGCTGAACCGGTTATATCAGGTATTTTTTATGTAAAATCCTTTCAGAAGCAGCTATTTGCAGATTTTCCTAGGGTATCTTGCAAAATCAGCTAGCTTGCCTTTATTAATGGTATTTGGGGATGTATGAATGCTTAATTACTTAAAACAAGATCTGGAAGACACATTCATGGTCTTTTTTTATATCAAATGTTCATCTGAGCTATTTAAATACCGTACCCATTATGCTATGGGGATATAAATTGCTTGTTTCAGCCTACGAATATCTTGCTTCCATCTGTCTCCAAAATTGAGAGAGTATCAAGGGTATCACTCTGTTTCAAAAAATAGGGCATGTCCCTGCACAAAAAGAAGTATGAGAACAGAGCTATTCCAGATCTTTCCAATTTCCAGCCTTTTGTACCTGCAATAATGCAGGTGTTTCAATAATAGTCTCTCCTGATAAAATATTGGAGCAAAATAAATCCCAAAACTGCCACACAGTTAATTTAATTTTATAATCTCCATTTGGAACAGCCTAACAAACTCACTTAATAATGTTCATTTTTCACATGCTGGCATAGCCTCACTTTCAGAAAAAACTAATGGGCAATGGAAGCAGTCATGCCCAAATCAAATTTTAAAAGAGTAAGAACATTAGGAACACAATGAAGAAATGCAAACTTCATAAATACTGCTTACAGAATTAATGGTGAATGCCACATTTACTTCATTAGAATAATCAATTCAACCCCTTGAAGATATTATTTCTGGTTTATGTTATCCGTTCAACTTCATTTACATTTCATTGTAATACTGAGTATGCATTCAATGTAACCTGAGATAAATATAAAGAGTCTCATTGGACAACTTCAACAGAGATGATCCATCATTCTGGCTAATAATAGTTATTCTTAATTTACTTAAACAAACACTTCTCATTTTGTATTACATTGGCTATATGTGAAACAATTTGCAGGCCTAATGCCTAGTGACAATATTAAACAGATCCAGCTATTAACTCAGCCAAAAATTTCAAGGACTGCAGAAAAAAGTAGGTCAGAATGTAATAGTGACATTGAACTTTTCAACTGGGAATAATTAGGTTTTATATCAAGTGTGCAGTGACCTAGTCTAGTCTGAAATGAAGTAGAATAAAAAGAGTTTGGCTTTATTTGTCATTATTTATAGGCTATTTTCCTTGTCCTTTTTTTAATTGTCTACAATTTAAGAATTAATAATTGTTCACCTATACTGTAGGGAACACTCTGACGTTGTGCGGAACTGTTTAGCATGTCATAAAAATTAATGAGAGGATAGAATGAACAAGGGCCACATTCCTCTCCCCACAAACTGTATACATTCTATATTCAGTAGCTGCTATTTTCCCATTTTTACTATTCTATGGAATGTGGAAATATATCCACACGCGTGAATTTATCAAAGCATGGTATTCAACCAACAGATCTATCAACAAACATGTTGATTGGGAGCCAGCACATGAATCCATAAGGAGCCATATCAACCAAATGACAAACCAATGATGGCACCAACCACCTCTTCACTTGGAGCCCTTCACTCACAATGATCAGCTGATCACATGACAGGTCACATGGCATGACTAGCTGGTCACATGACCCACTAACCACATGAGTTCAATAACAGCAGTGAAGAACTAAAACAAGATGCTTCAACCAAAATCCCACTGAAGATGTCACCTAGCTTGGTGATGAAATGTTTGGAAGCTAAATAGCAATCTTGGAGAACAACCATCACCATCATCTACCATCCTGGCTACAAATATTTTCTATCATTTCTAATGTGGAAATATATATTAGAATTTCTCCCCAAATTTAATTATTTCTTATTTCTTGTACAAAATGGAGCAAATGTACACCTGTGAAATAATGTATGTTATATACTGCATTTTACATTTGACGATGCAGGTCTCAGCAACTTAAATTCATCACAACATGGAGAAGTTTTCTTGCTAAGTGAGCAAACAGAGTTAACATGGGTTCGTCAGAGCATGTCAACAGGGAAAAAGAGGGGAGAGCAAAGAAAGCAACTTGGTTCTGAGGGATTGTGTGCTATGATGAGAAAGATGAAAAAGTCATCCTCTGAATAGCTACTGACTACAAGGACTGTGTTCTAAGAGTTGCCAATTGCCCAGTGTTGGTAACTAGTGACATCTTCCTGCTGAGTTAGTAGAGATTGTCAAAAGAACATACGGCAGTCAGAGTTCAGGATGAAACTTCCTTGAGTGAGCAAGCAGAGAAAGTTAACAAAGGAATTTAAGGGAGAGTTCCTGAAAAATATTCAGCTGTGAACTGTTGGCTAATGACTCCCTTTCAGGAGAACAAGAGGAAATGAAAGTCTTTTAACTGTTGTATATAAGAAATAAAAATGAAGATTAATTGACAAGATTCTGCTGTAGTGAGCCACTTAAAAACAACTGTAGCTTATATGCAGCAAAAGTAAGCTCACAGCAGTCCTTGCTGGAAAAAAAAATCAAAAGACCGGAGTAACAAATCAGTTGATGAGTAAGAATAAGGATTTATTAATCCTTATTCAGAAGGTGCTACTTCAGAAGCTGACATCAGAAGCAACTCAAAAAGACATTCAAACGTATTAGAAAGCCCACTGGGTGAAAATGACAACTAGAATCAAGAGACACAGGGGAAATTTTGCACCATGCTGATAAAAAAGATTCTGAGAATTCAGAGAAAGAAAAAGAAAGATTGAATAACGAGAGACAGAATAGTTGATCTCTATAGCCATTGATACAGTCTACAATAATATGGGTTAAACTTTTGCTGATTTCAGATGTGTAATTGTACCATATACAAAGTCAAAGAAAAGAGTCATGGCAATTTATCATAATTAATGATAAAAAGAGTTGTAATAAATATTTGCCAGCCGAAGTCATTAGCTCATAAAGTCAGAGTCTGATTGAATGTTTATTTTTTTAAAAGTCCTAACAGTAACAAGAGCAATTTTCCAATTTTACAGATGGTGAGTATGTCCCACTGGGACATTGATTCCTATCTGCCTGGAATGCTTACATTTGTACAGGAAGTCCTTGACTTACAACAGTTCCTTTAGTGATTATTCAAAGTTACAATGTCACTGAAAAAAAGTGACTTATGACCACTTTTTACATGACCATGGCAGGATTCCCATGGTCACATGATCAAAATTTGCATGCTGAACAACTGGTTCATATTTATGATAGTTGCAATAACTCGGTATCATGTGAAAATCTTTTGTGATCTTTTGACAAGCAAAATCAATGGGAAAATCAGATTCACTTAACAACTCTATTACTAACTTAACAACTGCACTGATTCACTTAACAACTGTGGGAAGAAAGATCTAAAAGGGGGCAAAATTCACCTAACAACTATCTCACTTAGCAACAGGAATTTTGGGCTCAATTGTGGTCATAAGTCGAAGACTGCCAGCAGGCAGCTGGATTCTGTGACGTACTGGCCCTTTCTGATTCTATGGTTCTATGAGAGGATATACAAAACTTGATAATTTGGAAACAGGTCTTTTCAGAGAATTTAAAACTGGTCTGTGCCAGATCTTTCTGCAACATGTTATTCCAGAAAAGTTTCAGCGGTTTCCAGAATGAAATCTAAATTAGAAGTGATTTGACATATCCTGGCTTCAAAACAGACTTGTTTTGTCCAAAATGCCCTGTCTCGCACACTTCAAATTACTTCCAGTTCTGAGGATTTCCTTCCACAACCTACCAAATCATGTCTGGAACAGCATGATCTGGAAGACAGTTGGCATAAAAATTCTGTTCCTAGATTGTCACTTTTCCTGAAGTGACATATTCTTATATAAAGTTTAAATGGGTGAAATGCACGCTTGCATTAAATTGTAATTAAGCTCTCTCATATCTCCAGGTTGGAACTAGAATATGAAGATAACTTAAATCAGTCAAAATTTTGTGTCTGTCAATAACTGTAGTCTCCACTTCACTCCTACGCAGAGTAATAAGAGAAAAGTTAGATTAGCAATATTACTAATCCATAGGAATTAGAAAAATTCCCATGGGGACACAGATGCATTTTTAGGGTACCAGATTAGAGAATATTGCTATACATGCAGCCTTAGAGTAAATATAACTCATTTCCAAACATCCATTGTGTGAAAAACATCCATTCCTAACACTTTCTAGGTGTTTATTTATTTAATAGCAGACAGACAATTCAAAGGACACAATAGGTTATAGTTCTGTCCTTTACGTTGTTCTCTCCCAATTGTTCTGAATATCGTCCTGAGTCCCATTAGACGCAATCAAAATATCCTAGGTCTTTTCCTGAAATTATTCATCTCCCCAAAGTGAATCTTAAATCTTTTTGTTTGCGAGTGCTGCCAGTTCAATAAAAAGCATGCCATCTGCTCCACTCATGGGCTCACTGAAGGGGATTTGCAATGCTGAGGTCTCCTGAGAACTAGGAGTTTACTCTTCATCTTAGAATACTGCCTGTAGCAGAAGCATGGAAGCAACAGAGGCCTGAAGCCTTCCATTTTTAAATAGAGCCTCATTCCAGGATGTGAATGACACCCTCTCCAGATTTGCAACAAGGCACATCACTCAGTTCATATTGCAATAGCAATAGCAATTTGGTTTCAGGAAAAAATCATCCTGCAATCTGCAACTCCTACACTGCAAAAACATATGGACTACACAACTTGACCAGAGCAAAGCAATAGACACAATTTACATAGATTTCTGTAAAGCCTTTGATTTAGTGGTACATGACAAACTACTCCTAAAACTAAAACCTTATGGCATCTCTGGACTCCTGCATAATTGGATAGCTGCATTCCTACCAAACAGACAACAAATGCCAAAATAGGGAGCTCCCTATCAAATCCTGTACCTGTTGTATATAAAAACTTTTATTGGTCAAAAACAAACAAATTTATAGCTTAACATATGTAGAATTTTAAATTATCATTTCTGATAAAAATATATCCAAAATTTTCTTTCATACAGCAGAACTTCTCTTATAAAAATATCATTAATAACAGTAGATTTAGGCTAACCAGAGTAATA
>JAOYMU010000010.1:34746878-34762482 GCA_025802295.1 Psammodynastes pulverulentus
TCAGCAGCAACAAAGTCAAATTCCTCCCAAAAAACCAGCTCAAGACTGGACGCTGGGACCTCCACCGGGACTTCAATTGTGGGGGGCAACTCACTCCGGATCCGAGCGATTTTCTCAAGCAGATAATCTCCAAACTCTTCCGCTCGGCCCTGCAACTGGGGCTCCAGCGGCCTCTGCTGTAGGAGGGAACGAGTCACCCCAAACAGGGCCGCTGGGCGATTATTCATAAATCTCAAAGACCTAGTTCTTGATTTACTTAGTCTTTCTCTGTAGCTCTCTTTTTTTCTTTCTCATATATCTGCAAATGGAGAACCCAGAGAATGGTGTAATTGCAATGTAATTAAAATATTTTTGCCATTTCCAGATGTTTTTAAAAGAGTTTTGGAATATACTTTTTACCAGCTTTTCTTCTTGTTGTTTTTCAAAAAGTGAATACTTCTGGCTTTTGAAACCAATATTTATTGGTCTTTGAAATGTTCCTGGCTGGACTTGAATGGAAGTTGCGCTGCATAGGTCATTTGGTGCAACACTTCTGTTATTGCTTCTTTTCACTTGTTTGGCATTCATAATGGATCATTTCTTTTCAACTGGAACATATTCCATCCTTTTCTTATTTCAATTATCCTAAATCTTTTCAATCCCCCTCTGATCCCTACAAAACTCAAGCTCAAAATTAAGGGATTATGTACAATAATATGTATACACAAATATAATTTCCTGGCAGCTATCTTATCAATATCCTATCTCCCTTATAGCTACTGATTTTTTTTCCACCTCACTTACATGCTGCTTTGTTATTTTATATGGCACCTGAAATTACCCAAGAGGACTGGCTGTGAATGGGTGTAATATGAAAAGCATTTAGAGTACAGGCAGACTGACAGTGTCAATAGAATTTAAGTGTTAAGATGCAATAAATGTTCTGCTGTAAAATGATGTATGTTACAGACCAACAATATTTAACAATATGAACAATGCATCTTGCTATGTCAGACAGTAATATTAGTATTACTTACAAGAATCCAATACCTAATATTCATGAACAGCCCCTTTGCTAAAAATATCAATGAACCAGCACCGACCTACAATCTATTTAAAGGAGACTTCCAAAAAATCATTGTGGTAATGGTTAACATTTAAAATTAGCTTTTGCTTTTGCTTTATTCCATCTCTGTTACTTCTGGTTTAAAAAAAAAAATACTGCCAGGATTTCAATGGGTACTTTTTGCTCCAGTTCTTTGGCAGAGCATTTATGACCAACTGGAAATGTTGAATTGCAGTCCCTTACTCTGCCCATTGGCCATTCTGGAAGGGACCTGCCCTGTAGTTGGAGCCCATCATCGTCAGTAGGTCAATCATGTTTCAGCAACTGCAAAGCCATGAAATGGAAATGTTCAGTTAAATTTGATCCACCAAATATTTTTCTCTTCATACTCCCAATTCTTGGGCTGTTCATAAAGCCAGAGCACCTAAATTCTTGGCAATAGGAAAGAGAATTTGACTTGTCAGCTATTGGTTTTTCTCTTATTATAGTAGCCAACCAAAATTTCAACAAAATTGTCAACATTAGCTCTGCAGAACATTCTGGGCAAGGACCCATTGATTCCAATGGCAGATCATTTTTCTACTCCCCTTATCTTTTCAGGGGTCAGAGTCACAAAAAACGTAGCCCCAATCTTTCTAATTCTAACTTTGGTCAGCAAAAAGCAATCTTGTATAAGGATATCTCTTCCCTGAATCAAGCCCTATGGATGCTATTCAACAATGACAGTTCTAATTTAAATTCAAGTTGAACCAAATTAAATTAAGTTAAATTCAAAGTAAGTTTTCATTAGTGAGAAAACTCAAAAGATGAACCTTTGGTAAGACATTTTTGGCAGGTATGATGGCATTTATTACTGTCATAAGCAGAATTGATCAAAAATATTGATATATTTATCAAAAATATTTCTTTTTTAAATAATTATTTTTCTGTTATGTCCTATCAATCTATTTATAAACCACATAAATCAAGAGTTAACCACATCAATTCATTTATTGCAAGGGTTTAGAGGTCAACATTGTACATCAATTATAAAATGTAATAGTCATATCATTCCTAAACAGCTGTTATCTTGTGCTTGAATTCTGTTTCAAAATAAATACTTCACAGCTTTGTATACTCTGTATCATTGCTACACTTTTAAAAAGACTTCTATGACATCCTTTAATGACATAGTGTAAATGATTATCAAACCTAATTCACAATAATGGTTTATTTCATGAATATTAATATAACCTTATTTAATTTTCTATAGCTGACCTCTGAATTTAATGTATTCAGTCTACAATATTAGTCATTACTACTGTGACACGGTTATTTCTTGTTCTAATTGTCTAATATTTAAAATACTCAACATATATTAGTTTTATAAAGGCACTGATAGAGGTTTTTATCCTTTCTGAAAGTGTCTCACAGCAACCAATTATTTTGGAATAAATTGCTACAGTTAAACCAAGAAATAGAGGGACATTTAAAATAGCTTTGAAATGATAGAATACTTCCATGGATCGTAGATTCCTAATTTCTTTTCTCTTCTGTGTTTTAGCTTACTACATTATATTTAGTAATTATTTGTACTCTTGGGTTCTTGGAATAACAGAAGAAGAAATATTAACTAAATAAACACTGATTGACTCTGGAATATCATTTTCTGGGCTTTTCAGAAATTCACCCACTAATTTTGTACATACAGGCGTAATTTCATAGAATCAACAAAAGAAACAGATAAAAAGTATTAGCTCTGCTCCTGCTGCCTTGACAAAAATAATGCTACTCAAAACTATATTTCTCAATTAGATATTCCAAACAATCTCTTTCATCTCAAATAGGTTTCAGCCCTTATTATATATAATATCAATAATAATCATAGTACGTATCGCATTTACATCCAATTTTCTTCCAGGAGCTCAAGGCAATGGAAATAATACTTTTTTTCTTGCAACACTACCATCATAACAGATTTGCAAGGTACAGTATAGTAGGCTAAAAATAATAAATGGTTATGCTGAGTGGGAATTTAAGCCTGACCATTACATTATCCATCAGCCCACATTAGCTAATTTAGGTGGCTTGGTCGTAATGGTCTTTTTGTTTGTAATCCTTAGGTAAGGAATGTCCAACCTTGGCAACTTTAAGACTTGGGGATTATATGGGAGTTGAAGTCCACAGATGTTAAAGTTGCCATGATTGGAACATCTGCTTTAGGTGATGGGGCTGGGTCTTTTTCTTTGCATTGTCCTTATAATTGAGCATGTTCCATTTGTTAAGGGTAATTTCTCCTGCTCCAATTTTACCATCTTAAGAACTAAACATAAAGATAAATGTAAAGGTTCCCCTTGCACATATGTGGTAGTCGTTCCTGACTCTAGGGGGTGGTACTCATCTCCATTCCAAAGCCAAAGAGCCAGCGCTGTCTGAAGATGTCTCTGTGGTCATGTGGCTGGCATGACTAAATGCCAAAGGTGCACGGAATGCTGTTACCTTCCCACCAAAGGCGGTCCCTATTTTTCTAATTGCATTTTTTACGTGCTTTCGAACTGCTAGGTTGGCAGAAGCTGGGACAAGTAACAGGAGCTCACCCCATTACACGGCACTAGGGATTCAAACCTCTGAACTGCCAACCTTTCGATCGACAAGCCCAGCATCTTAGCTACTGAGCTACCATGTTCCTGAACTAAACATACATGTGCTTTTATTTCACCCCTTTAACCTACTGGCCTTTATTGATAGAATTTTAGTTAGCTTTCAGTTTTATATTATGATGCTTATAATCACTCACACTGTTTGATGTTATTGATGCAACAGGAGTAAAAATAAGAGTGTGATTTTGCTCTCTTAATTCCCAGAGAAATTTGTATAAAATGGAAGTGGTAATAAAGCAATTGAACTCTTATTTGTTAATTTCATTGTCCAAATGACTGTCTGTGACCAGTGACATGTTGGGACAAATCTTATCCTTGTGCTTGTATTTTGACATCTCACATAAGCAAGTAAATCACAATATTTGCATTATGTCATCACAAGCCATATTTCATCAATAGCCCATTTGGAATGTCCATGTTTCCTAAAACCTTCTGACTTTCTTTGCCTCTGACCATTTCACTATCTTAGAAATTGTTTTCCTCACTGCCATTCATATACTGAGTTTCAAACTCAACTTTCACTGTATAATCTCTATAATATAAAATAGTTTACAAAATGAAGTTTAATGATATGTCAGATAAAAGGCTATTGAGGGTTTACAGCAAGGTCTATCACATTTCACACCAATGAGAAAAGAAAATGGATCTCATCTTCTTTTGGACAAAAAGCCAAATGGTACCTCTAATGGCTAAAAGTACTGTACAGGTAGTCCTCAACTTACCACAGTTTGTTTAGTAACCGTTCAAAGTTACAATGGCACTGAGAACTGTGACTTATGACCATTTTTCACAGTTATGATCTTTCCAGCTTCCCTGTGATCATGTGATCAAAATTCAGATGCTTGGCAACTGGTTCATATGTATGACTATTGCTGTGTCCCAAGGTCATGTGATCACCTTTTGTGACCTTCTGATAAGCAATGGGTAATCCAGATTCATGTGTGTGTGTGTGTGTGTGTGTGTGTGTGTGTGTGTGTGTCTTTTTGTATTGTTATGTAAATATCTCTCTGTATATGTACATACATACATTCATACACACTATTGTGTTCTGGTACAGTTTATTATGTATGTTTATATATTGATTCATAGACAGAGGGTTATGTTCGGTAATCCATTTGAGAAAACCATCTACACAAGGAAATTAATAGGCTTTAAATGTTTTTAAATGTAAGATTTTCCCCTGCATTTTTCCTGCATTTCTGTACAAAATGCACATAATAATGTGAAACTATAAGAAATGCAGATCATTTGTGGAATACATGATATGCCCAATGCTTCTTTTCCAAGAAAACTTCTCTGGCTCTTTCAGTTTTTGGAGTAATGCCAGTTTCCATACAGTAAAATAAATCCTGCTGGGCCTCTATCCTATTGGTGAGTGGACAGATCATTTTCTTCACAGAAAACTCATTTGCACACTGTTGAAATTTAAGGGAGGAAGAATTCTGGAAGCCATTAGGCCCAGATGAAAAGTGTAAACTAATGAAGTAATTTGGAGAAGTCTTCCTCACATTTAACATGAAGCAGCAAGAAGAAAAGGCAAAGGAAGGGTAGAGAGGCTTTGGGGGTTAGAGGAAGGGGCTGAAGCCCAAATGGAAGACTTTATGCTCTTAAAATGGGGACTTGAAAAGTTCTTTGAAAAGTTAATTATATTAGTTTATGCCCCATGGGAAAGATCAAAGGTTGTGCCAAAAATAGAATGGGTCAAAGAAGTCAAAGTTGTTCTTCATTTAAATGGTTAAAGATGGTTTAAAAATAAAAGTCGCCAGCACAGCTTAAAATTCATGGAACTAAGGCTTAGATGACAAGAAAAACGGTAGCCCTCTGTGCCAGCAAAGACTTTTGTTGAAAATACAGAAATACTTCTACATTTTAAAAAAATATCCTTTTCTTAGGTGCAGGAACATGTGAATATGCGTCACAGAAGACAAATTTAGGATGCCAACAGTCAGATGCACTGTTCCTGAAAAGGTATCATTGCTCCCTTAAGCCATTCAGAGGAAAAGAAACAGGAAAACAAGGTCAGGTGTTTTAAAAAAAAGATCTAAAACAGAACAGGATTTAATGGACCGGTGTTTATAGTGGCATTGGTGCCCATTTAAAGCAGCATGAGATTGCACCTAATGCTTACAAAAATGATACTCAAGGTCCTGGCAAACATGTCCTCTCCCCTTGTATCTTGACCTGCTGAACCAAAGCTGACAACCTGTCCATTTCAGCATTCAATTGGGCTTATGTCTCCAACACAGAAGCACTGAGTATTAAATGTAGTGACAAGCTGCTTTAACTTGGCTGGGCTTTGTTCCATTTGCAGTTGTGAACTATCAACATAATTGACCCCAGAGGCAAATTAAGGAAGGGCCTAATGTTTCTCTTTCTTCCTCCTCTCCCTCCCCTTCCCCACTTTTCTCTTTTTGTTTGTTTGCTTCTTCCGCCCCACTACTGTGAAGAAGTCAGGACAGATTAGTTTCACTTGATAATCTGAACAGCGATCTAATAGAGGACAGCTGTGGCATCTGAGTCCCAGGGCTATTTACTGCCAATTAGAATGAAATCCCAAACACATTCGCTTGCTTAGGCTCTCAACATGCTCTACCACAGCACACAGTCTTTCAGATGATGTTCCTCTTTCCCAGATCAGGATGTGTGGCCTCTAAATCAGTCAACTGAATTTGAACATTAAGAGAAAAGAAAAGCTCTGAACAAATTAGTACCTGGCAAAAGTTAGCCACTCACTTAAAGGCTATTTTTTTTCTACTGTCAAAAAGGTCCACCAAGGCATTTAGCAAATGGAAACTAGAGGGGACCAGCAATAATCAAAAGCACACTGTCAGCCCCTGTTTGTTTGCAGCAAGAAACAACACATTTATCTAAGCAAACAGCCCTCCGAGGTGCCCGTTTTCCAAACAAGCCAACAGCTTCCCAGAATGTAAAATGTCTTCAAATGTCTTACACTGAAAAGGTTACAGCCTCAATTCTGTGGGATTTGCAGTGGGAAGGAGTGTGAGCAAAGCACACACAGCAGACTGAAGGGACTGCATATGCCAGCATGAAAACAAGTTATGTCAGCAGGCTGCTGACACCATTTCAGAGCTTGGTAAAAAGAATACAGAATGTGGTTAGCATTTCCACTCACACCTGCAGGTACATATAGACACATACCTTCGTAGGCCTAATGCATACACTTCTGGATGCTTGGCAGCTCAGAATAAAAATGTAGCCAGCTGAAAGACAATAGCTCTCATCCACCTCATCACTGTCACTTCATCATAACCATCCCACCAAGACGAAGGCGGTAGATAGAATTACTAGGCAATCATGAGAAGCTCTTGCCATGAATCACAGTTCCCTCCATGAGGTTTCTAGGTAACTTTCTGCCTTCAGACTTTGCCTTCAATAAAGGTGACATGAGTTGATATACTAGACAGAGACCACAATTTTATTCAAAATTACATGTAGTTCTCAACTTATGACTACATTTGAGACCCAAAGAGCTGTCATGAGTTTTTGCAGTCATAGGTTGAAGCATCATGTGACCGAACCTGATTTTTCAGCATTTTTGCTATTATGATGGACTAACCCCAAAACCACTTACAACCTGATTTTGAAGTTATAGTGCCACATCTCCCCCTATGGTCACATAATCGTATTTTGGCTGCATGTCATTGGGTGCATGGCATTTTAGGTGCATGCCAGTGGCTCATCTTTACAGCCATTTATATTTTATGTCAGTTCCCAGCATTTATTTCTGGTTTCCTGCAAAAGAATTCTGGTTGGGTATAATGGATCCACTTAGCAATCATTGCATTCACTTAAAGATCATCACAAACATTCTGAAAAATTGGGTCCAATCTTGAGATATCTCAATTTATAACTGCAACCACTTATGACTATATTATTCTGGGTTCAAATACGATCATACGTCAAAGGACTACCTTTAGAAACTATGATTAAAGGGCAACCTAATAAGTTTAGCCAAGCCATTCCTTTCACTGCTTATGGTAATTCCTCCCAAGATCTAAGCTCCAGACCAACTAACTAGACAATCTAATTATTCATTGCTTGTCTATAGGGATTCTGAAAAGCCTGAAATGAGAGTTTCATTTTGAAATCTCCCCAGACTCTATCTTTTTTTCTTTGAAAGTTAAATGCTTCAGATGTGCATGATTGCTTTCTCATTTAAATAACTAGTAGATATGATTTGAAGATTAACCATGTATATTAACCATTTTTCAGTTGGATGATTGTTAGAACAAGCATTTATGAACAAAGATATACATAACAAACACACACACACACACACACACACACACACACACACATATTATACATAACTTTGCTATAGTACATAAAAGACACAATTACATTTACACTCCCATCCATGTGCACACTTATAGCCATTAGACCCCATCCGTTTTTTCTTAATTGCTGCAACATTGAGGAGGATGGCTGCAATGTAATGGAGTTTTCCATCCATTATTTTGCACAGTTGCCCTAGGCAATCTGCTGGTCATTCTATGAAACATCAGAAAGACTGACCATGGACTATGTTCTTTTTCTCCCTTGAAAATACACGTATTGGAAGAAAGCACCTACTTAAATTGCAGAATATAAAGATCACAACTGGGAGTATAGGACGAAATTACAACAAATCAACTACATGGCTAGTTATAAATGTAAAGAACATGAACAGCCTTGCAGGGTTTTCTTTGAAGGAGACAGAGCAGTGGGCAGAACAGCCTCACATCTGTTCTGTTTTTCTTCTTTTTGTGCTGGTTAATTCACATTGAATTATGAATACAAATATCATTTTTATCAAGGTTCAAGTCAAGAATTGTGATTCCCTCTATCTGCCTGAGAGAACTTAAACATGTTGATAGTTCTTCAACAAGTCTGGCATCCAACAATCATTTTAAGAGAGTTTAAAATGGTATTAAAGAAGCTTTGATGTACAGATGTATACAAAAAAATACACCACTATTGTTTCTGGTAAAAATTCAAGGGCATTTCCCCAAAATAACAATGAACTTAAAACCATGCAATGTGTTTTCTTGAACAATCTTTGGGTCTATGAAGTAGCTCTTATTTATTTGTATGTTAGTAACAATATATATTTCTTCATAACACCAAAAGCATGACTATTAAGAACTTCAATATAGTGACTATGACTGTAATTAGAAATAATAGGAACTTCATTTTTTCCCTCAACAACTTCTTTATTTTAAAACCTTTAACACAGCTTCTCCTCCACTCTCATATTTATCCATCTTTTTTCTAAGTGACTTAAAAGATAAACGATGTATAGCATTTTCCTATTCCATTTTTGGGTTTCTGTTTGAAGAATCAGGTAAGTAAGGCAGATTAATATTGTTCCTTTGTGACACTATCTTCAAACTGACACTGAATGAGCTCAACAAATTGTACATTGTGGTCTTAACAGCTTTGTGCTAAAGTGATGATGTTACTGCCTTTTAATGTCATATGTTGGTTTGGAAGGCAGCATGAGCTCTTCTACTGGAAGTAATCAGTATAGAAACAAATTAAAGTTGATTTCAATGAAAGAATTTAGACATCTCTCAAATGCTCTCTAATTTTGGCATTTATCTCAATAGCACAGCATTGAGTACCATCAAAGGATGAACCAACAATTTCATCTCATTTTACACCAACATTCAATTTATGTTGTTTGGTACCCCTTAATTTGCACTTGCTTCAATTATTCTTTGTTTTTGTCCTCCCCATTGGACATCATTTCCACATACTGAAATAGTCTAATCCCATTAATTTTAATGACCTACAATTGTGATATATTGACAACCAAAAATTGTTGTTATCATCACCAAATCAATGGCAGCAGTCTTATACCATTTCCATTCCCTTTAAAATGTATGTTGTTGCAACCTATAAATGTAGGAGATGGACAGGCTGAGCCCGAGAGAGGGTTTAATTGCATCATCAGTCGTGAGACAGTTGTTTCGTCTTCGGCTCTTCCTCCTGTCTCCCAAGGTCATTCCCAGATGCCATTACAGAAAATGAGAGGCTATAACTGAATTGTTGTATTAAAATATCTTTTTGGTTAACTCCAGTCATGAAGGTGTCAACTTCGAATCACACCTGGCAGCAGCCATTTTTCTGTTCCTCAATTGTCACACAGAGGGGGGTTACTAGACACAATAGAGAGTTTTCTCATGAGAACCAACGTCATCTCTACTGGCAATGGATAAGGTCAGGGAAGGAGTGCCTGGAGAGCCTGCCAATTAACCCAATTGGCCAACATGACCTGTGACACTTGGGGGATGGGGTTATTTCCTATTTTAATTATATTGAAACTACAGGGAAGATTTAGAGTTGTTTTTTCTTTGAAGTTGTGCCAATATGATGCACTCAATACAGAGCTTTGAGGCGGATCCTAGTCTCAGAGTTTTGATTTGCTTGAGTTCATTAGTGGGAACCTTGACATTAGATGTATAATAAAATTGGGAGAAAGGATCAATAAATGAGCAAAGATGTTGCAGAAAATTTCAATAGAATATCAACCATTCCCATTGGCAGCCCAGTTGTGAGCTTCTTGATCCTAATACCAATGCTATCAATTTGGAACAACTTAAACAATAATATTCAGGGGAGATGGCAAGGAGGAACAGAATAATAGAAGCATAATCACATTGTTGCTATGCAAGTCCCATCCTTTTTGTAGGGGATTAAGATGTGAGTATATGTAGGAAGGGGCAGGGTTTGCAATAGTGGGCACAATGCTACTTTCCTCATTTTGGAATGAGAACAAAAGCTGAAAGCTGACCAACAAAAGCTGACCAAATTTATAAGGTCACCCATCTCATGGAAAGTTCCTGAAGATGCCCCAGAATTTAAAGGTAAAAGTAGGGTTCCTTCCTTGAGAAAGTTATGGGAGCAGCGGTATAAACATTGCATTATGGATGAAAAGTCTGTGTCATCATGAAGCCTGTCAGAAAATATTATTGAGGATTAATATAACTGTCTGGAATTGGCTTGTGTGCATTATTTTGGATGAGTGATAGTCTACCTCTAATATTTTTTTTCAACAGTTGCAGAAGAAAACTACACTTATGTAGCAGTGTCCCAGTCTTTTCTGGGAAAAAAACAATTAGTTTTGTCAACCATTTGCTGCAATGACATTTCTCTCTTGCTGCCAGAGAGTAAGATCTTGTGTTATATAAACTATTGGAGAATGGGAAGAAAGAAAGCATTACAGAATTAATACTTTCTTCCTGAAATGATTTGCAGTACGGTAGTTCATCCCTGTGAAATATCTCCAATTTCAGGCAAAATTTTCAGCCATCAAAACTATGCTGATTTACAGTCCAACCAGTTTGGCCTCCCTTTGTAACGTTTATAGTAATACACTGAAAGTTAAATTTGGAAAATGGAAGACAAACTCTGGCTTTCAACCTTCATGCAATTGATCACAAATATTCACCTTCATGCTCGTAGAACTACCTCTCCAAATTTACAACTGCAGGGTTGAATATAAATATCACTTTGCATCTGTATATAGACATTGTAATCCATTCCTGATGACTGCTGTAACTCAAATACATACTCTTCCACTTCAGGTAAGTAAATTCAAATGCACTTTTGCTCTAGGTCAGCAGAACCCCTTATATTGGAAGAAATATTAAATGAAAAGTTGACTGACTTCAATTACTTGGTGGGATTACAAATTAGATAAATGGAGTGGGATAAATAGCCAAGGAAACACTGAGAGAAGATTACAAAGTGGCATCCTTGGAACTCTTTAAGCAAGCAATATAAAAGCTATTTAAGGATGAGCATGGGTTACTTTTAAGAAAATGAATGTTTATTGTTAGTATTATAATTATATACTGTATTCTAACCACTGGCCCCTGGTGGCACATTGGTTAGAATGCAGTATTGCAGGCTAATTCTGCCAACTGCCAGCAATTTGATTCACACCGTTCAAGGTTGACTCAGCCTTCCATCATTCTGAAGTCAGTAAAATAAGGACTCAGATTGTTGGAGGCAATATGCTGATTATGCTTAGAAAGGACTGTAAAGCACTGTGAAGTAGTGTTTAAGTCTAAGTCCTATTGCTATTGCTATTATTATTGATTTAATTTTAAATTCAATTCACAGTCTAGGACTGGTAAAAACTTAACAGTTCCTAAGCACTGTTAAGGTAGTATTGTTATTTTATTTAAGATTTAATCTTCAATTTAATTCACAGTCTGGGGCTGATAAAAAACTTAACAGTTCAAGTCCTAACCAAGGACCTAAGAGCCATTAAGGTAACATCTGAGTATATAGGCAGTTCTGAGTAAGGTGGAGGTTTTTTTGCAAAGTCAGAATATTCAGGTCTAATAACCCTTTGGGTATTGCTCCAAGGGCTCTATCACTATTGGTACAACTATTGATTTTTTTTTCTTCCACAATTGCTCAACTTCAATTTGCAGATTGCAATATGTTGATACTTTTTTTAGATGTTTCTCTTCAATTCATGCATCACCTGATATTCAATATCAACAAACCAGTTTTTCTTTTCCACAATAGTGATGTCAGTGATGGGCCAGATGTCTACTTATTTGAATTTGAAAGTCCCACAAGATCTTGACCTGTTCATTTTCAAGAATTTTGTCAATTTGGTGTTTCCAGTAATTTTTGCTGCATTAGAACCCAACTTCTGGCAAAGCTTCCAGTGTATGATTTTGGCAACTGGGTCATGTTATTGTAGATAATCAATCTGTGAGATTTTGCTGTAGCCATTGATAAGGTGATCCACTGTTCCATCTTTCTCGTGGCATAAGTAACATTTGCTGTTGTTGCTGATATGTTGAATTTTTGCTTTCATGGAATTGATCTGCAAGGTTTGTTCTTGGGCAGACAAAATGAAGCCTACCCCCTCTGGTTATTTTTACAAACAAATATATCTGTTTTTCTTCGTTTCATGTGATTTATTCCACTTGCTTTCAAGTCAAAATCTCCTGTATACAATTGTTCTTGTTAGATACTATTACAAATACTGTCCCCTGCCTCTTGGCTTTGGTCAACTGAGACTTTCACATAACACTTTTTAGTAATATTATTTGATAAGTAGAAGAATTCTAGGTATGGCTTTTTATATATATTTTTGGCGGATAGAAATCCTAAAATATTTTTTGCTGTTGTGAGTTTGTAAGGTAACAGTAGACTTAATGATTCCTTAATAGAAAAATTAACTTTTTTTAATCAAGTATATAATATTATGTTTTTGTATTGCCTGGATCTGTAACCTCTAATAAATATAATTGATTTGACTTTTAGTAATGCAGAGATTTATACTTAGTTACAAGCAGCTGCCATTTGCACTACTCCCCATTAATAGTAAGGCCAATCTTAGTTTGTTTCTGCACATTTTGAACAGTATATCACAACAAGCAAAGTAAAAACCAATTTCCCTCCTAGCCTACTTATGCTTTTCTGTACAGGTCTCTAAAGGTTAACTTGCAAGCTAGCATATTGTTGCTTGCATCCCATTCACTAGGAGGCACATGCAATATAGTGATAGATACTAAATATCCATGTTCTTTAAATTACATTTTAGTTTTTTTTAATCCATGCTTTTAATTTCTGAATCTCTTTTAGGAACAAATCTCTTATTTTCATTTTTACTGTTAGGTGCCTTGAGTTGCCTGGCATGCAAAGGAAGTTTAAAAAGTGGAATATAAATTCAAAAATAAAGATTTAAAGAAAGAATTTACTAAGTAAATATTACACTGACTATCATGCTTACTACATTTCCCCATGGCAACACAGTCATGAAAACTGCTAAGGCTGTGAAAAGGATTTCATTTGTTATAGGTAGAATCTAATGGATAAGGAGTGTAATGCAGAGAGTTAGCCATGAAGCCTTTTAAATCTCCCTTTGAGAGAAAGCCATACTTTAAAAAAAAGAGTTTAACATATTATAGATTGCCAAGTTCAAAGAGGTTTCTGGTCTCTGTGTATCATTTTTTGCCTCATGCCTGATTTTAATGGAAACATATTAAAAGCTAAGATAATAAATCATTCTGCTTGATAAGGGGACTCTCTAAAGCTTTGATTAAACCTTGATTTCTCACAGGTTTTTCCTTGTTCAGACTTCCTCCCTCATGGACAGGTTCTTCTTCTTGTGCCATTAGGCTCCCCCTTCCATCCTTTTGGGGCTCCTTCCTTTATGGAGGAATCCACTGTCAGCCTAAATGTGAAGGCTCAAAGCAATCCTTTTGCCCAGCCAGGAAGAGCAAGAATCTAGGCCACGCCTTTTTCCTGCCCCTCTTTGGCAAGTGATTACAGATTTAATTAAAACTAGCATGGTAAATTAAAAAATATATTAAAATGCAATTAGCGTGTGTAGTGACGGGTGACTATGGAGAGTGTTATATAAATGTTTTAATTAGCGTGCCAGCTAGCGATAGTGCCCCTCCATTGCTTCAGTGCTGAAATTCTTAGATGAAGGTGGAGTACTAGGAAGGTGGCACAGAAATTTCGGCTCAGTAAACCAAGAGGCACAGTTTGTTCATTTCAATCCCATTACAACTTTGTGCTTGTATTTCTTGCAAAATCCGTGGTTGCTGTTTACCATCCATAATGGGGAATCGAGGGATAACATTAGGGAGATTTTGAATTGGGTTTCATAACACTGCTGTGAGAGTTTTGAAAATGCGATTCTGTTCAAAGACTAAGATTGTGGTTTGTCCTTAACAAAAGCCAAGTCAAAATTAACATTGAATGGATTACATATATGCAGTCACAATTGGAATGAATGTGTACCAAGCTACAGATTCATACAATAGATAGTTGCACATTATGCTCCAGTGAGAGGGGATAATGGAAGAACCAGAGATGAGTTCTGTGAAAAATTGCACAACATTATGAATAAATGCAATCCAGGGGAGAAAATTATCCTGCTAGGCAACATGAATGAATGTGTGTGAATAATGTAGGAGAATCCCCTCAAAAAATGACTGGGCATTTCAGAGACCCAGAAAAAGAAATAAGAATGGTCACTATTTTACAAGTATCTGCTTAGAATAATCTCTCTATTTCAAGCACAGTGTTTAAATATAAATCTATTCATATATACACACACATGTCAAAGCAATGAAAATAAAAGTGCAACTGAGAAAATTACTGAAGGTTACAAGAGCAATGAGAAGTTCTGAATCCAACTCAGATATTTCCTGTTAGTGTCAAGAAAAGGACATGAAAGTAAAGAAGTGAAAGCAACCAAAGCGAAAATAGAATGACCACAAGAAGAAAAAGTATGAATCCTTGCATAAAAAGGTATTAGAGATGTATTAAACTCCCAACAAAACAAATGTAAAGTTGATGTAAGACCACAATGGAATCTACTTGAAATAAAGTGAAAAATATGTTACAGATTTCCACTGAAGTGTGTGGCGTTATCTTCATGAAAAAAAGGATGCTTGGTGGAAGGATGAAGTGAAAGAGGCAGTGGATTTTTTAAAAAGTATAAAGGGAGAGTTTCTTTTGAGACCATTCCTACACACACATACACACACACCACTCCTCTTTCAGAATCAGATTCCCTTTATCAGATCTCTGTCTAGGCTACAGCTCTTCCTCCTATCTCCCAAGGTAATTCCGACTTATCATTATGGATGCCTTCTCTTATTTATTTTATGATCTTCTTACTGGCAATCAAATATTAAATCAATCAAACATAGCTTTATATTTGCATTATTCAGGCTGAGAATACCTTATGTGTACTGGTAATGTACAATCTCTGTAATAGCTGAACAAAGAAAACAAAATATCAATTTCTCCAGTAGTTTCTCTTCTTACATCTGCTTTGAATGGACAACAAACTTGGTAATTTCACGTTGAGTTTATGTAGAGTTTAATGGATTTGTAGGAAGACCCTTGTAGCCATGCTAGTTGCCTTCAT